>JAUZND010044277.1:0-20475 GCA_034780555.1 Coelogynopora nodosa | reverse complement strand
TAGGGGGGGTAGGGGGGGTAGGGGGGGTAGGAGAGGTAGGAGGGGGTAGGGGGGGCATGATCCAGAGTCGACATATCTCCTACTACTCTTTACCCTGTGGTATTTTCGTTTCAAACAAATATGTTATTCATATCTATTATTATACATAATAAAATAGTGCATTCCGCAATATGTTTTTCAAATATAGATATATTTTGTTTAAATTATTATGTAGTCTGTTCATTCTTTAATAAAGAACTACTTATTTTTATTATTATTCTTATTTTTACTCAATTTTACTTTATTTTAGATATGTTTTTAAGTTTTATGAATATTTTGTTGTTACAAAATTTTCATATATTATTAGTTTTAATAATAATGATAATATTTTTAAGGCAGATTTTATTTAAGCCAAATTAAAAAGAATCCATTTTTTGTTCAACCTTTTATGTTAAATTACTAAAATAAATATATATAAATAAAAAATCTGATCTAAAATAATATTGATTAAAAAAAAGGTTTTATTTCCTATTTTTTATGTAACGTTATTAAATTACTTAATAGTATTGTCAATTAATTCATGTAAATTATTTCAATTGCAGTTAACGATACAAATCGAATTAAACAAAGCGAAAACGAAAGTAAAAGTCAATCGTTAAGGGTGTCGTCAGGTGAGTAAAAATATACAATTTAACATATTTTGACATAAAATATTTTCAAATACCTATTTCCATTTAATAGCGGAACTTTTAGCACGGAAAGAAGCAGCAAATAAATTGCTAGACGAACTCAATGAAGTATCAAATTCTTACATCCCTGGTAAAAACACTTATATTAATATTTATTAACATTAGATTTCATAAATTATTTATTTATAACGTGTGATATTGCCATTTAAAATAAATTTAAATGTATTTACATATATAAATATTTACCCAATAAATGACATGCTTATATATTTGTATATATATGTAAAAAATAAAATGTACATTATATATATTGTGTATATTAGCAGCATTTGATTGAAAATCGTTAAATATTGTTTTACAAAATAAATATACAAAAATAATTATATGATTTTACAATAAATACTCCATTTAATTTTTTTAATTAAAAAATTCACACTATTAAAACTGACAACTTTGATTAATTTACTATCCATAGAAAATAGTTTTTTTAGATATGTACATCTAACTAGTACTATTTTATGCATTTAGTCACACAAGATGATTCGTTAAAGGGATCGATAGTTGAAAGCGATCCTGAAAATCTGAATGATGGAGTTGAAGAAGAAGAAAAGGGTAATGCTAATAGTGCCGGACAGATTGGAGGTGAGGAAAATAGCTTTGACCTTGTGGCTTGTGAATTATCAAGAATCTTTAAGATCTCTATAGATTATAAGATCATTTAAAATGACAGTAAATATTTGTTAATTGTGAATAATATATTTAATAACTTCTCATTTCCATTGTTATAATAATGTATCTAGTACAATTCATCGATATTGTTTGTGCGAAAATATTTATTGTTTAAAATTAGTCTAACTTATTTTTAAAATTGAAGAATAATTTCTTTTCTGATTTTATAATCCTTTTAGGTGAAACTTTTATATCTGAAGTGAACCACGAAAATAGTAACTCTCCGCCAGCGTCGAGAATGGTATGTGTAAATAAAAGATGTTGCATATATTCATATGCGTTGAAACAAGTTTATATTGTGAAGTTCAAACATAACTAAATAAAAATCGAATAAAATAACAACTTTAAAAATTATTATTTAATTAAAATTTTAAGTGCCCATGCTTCGCGATATTTTTTGTATAATTAATCGAAATGTACATCATATGAGTATTAAATTAATATGTTTTCAATAAAAACTATTAAGTAATATATTGAAGGAAATCATTTAAACTTTTTATAGCAACAGATCTCTCAAATATGCTATACTTTTTGTTTAATGACATAGTTTAAGTATTAATGTTTATTTTAATTTTTTTCCTATCTTAATTAACATATGCAAGATGATTAATTTATTTTTACTAATAAATATAATGTGTGATAAAATATATAAGGTAGTAATTTAAGAGTCGTGCATATGACTATCAAATCTCGTATAAATTAAATATGTTTATCTATTTTTAATTATTATTATGCCTCACATGTAGATACATATCTCGATTTTCCATAAAAAAAACTTTATAGAACTTTTTCTTTATTACTCTACTTTATGTTTTAGCCGTCAAAGCAAATTGTTCACATGATGGAAAAAAAGGTCCGCACCCAAAACGTACGTTATGACAAGAGATCACGAGTGAAGAAAACGTCTGTAGTACAAATTCTGAAATCGACAATAATCTTAGAATCTGTGCCTGCACCAAAACCAAAATTACGTAAGAACGAATTCTACACAAATATGTCTAATAAAATTAATATTATCGAGCGAGCTATATGTAATATTTTATGAATAATAGTAAGTGCAATTGATTTAATTAATAATAGTAAGTTCAACTGATTCAATTAATAAAACTTCTGGTTTATGCTTGCATTTTTGTTTACTAATTGAAATGGGGTTCAAGTTATATTTCTAGGTTGAATCTGTGTGTATTCATATGTACAATATACTAACTTCTTTGAAAATATTAACTATGTATAATATCGCGTTAATTATTGTATTCAGTTTAATTTAGTTAATATGTGTCTTATATAGAAATGACATTAAAAGTGAAAACATTGCAAGTGTAATGTAAGAGTCTTAAATTAATTTTTAATTTATTCACTATGCTTCTTGAAATACTAAAAGTTATTCAGTATGTAACAATAATAATATAATTTGTTTTTGTAAGCATTTTATAATTCAAGAAAATTTTATTTGGAAAGTAAACATAATTTTATCATTTTAAAGCGTTCATTCGAGAATGATAATATAATAAATATTTTTTACAATTAGACTACGAATTTTTATTCGTGAAAAAGATATTTGATTGGAAAGTATTTTTTTATAATAATATAATTTAAAAAATTATCGTCTATGTCTTAATTAAAATATTGAAAATCTCTATAAATATAAACATAAAATAGAAATAGAAATAGTGAAACATATGCAAATGATGATAAACAGAACAATATAATTATTAACTTCATATATATATTTTTCGTTCTTAACTTTATTTTAAATAATGAAATATATGTATAATGGGTGCAAAATATAAAAGTTCCATAATGCATTAAATAATTTTTTCCCTTTTTTCAACATATATTTTTTAATCAAATTACAAATGATTAAATTTATTTTAAAATAAAATTATGGTAGGTATAGTTATATATATATACTTATTCGTGCTACAATTCACATATTATAAAATGAATAGTGCGTTGCTCATAGTAAAATAAATTATATAAGATTATAATTATTTAATTGATCGCAGAAATGATGACATCTCATTAATATCTTAGTAAGAATAATTTTTTTATCGAACTGCGTGCACAACATTCAAAACAATAAGGACGGCTTCTCTTCTAATTAAAATTAAATGTTTTAATAAATTAGTCAGATTGTGGTATATATATTAAATATATTATATATATATATAGATAACGTGGTGTCCGAAAAGAAAAATAATTTTTTTTCCAAGACAGATTCAAAAGGTTCTTGTTTGCAAAGTTTCTCAGGCACAGTGTACACGCATGTACAGCAATAACCCTTTTCATTTTGTAAGACATCTTTTAATATTCATTTTATTTACTTTTTGCTCGGTTTGAGGGAGTTTTATAAAAGTTTAAAAATACATATAATTCCATGTAGCGATTTCTTTACAGAACCCATCAGACCCAAAAGACCGGCACCTCCGGTCGTGATCCCGGAACTTCCCAACCTACCAGGTCAGTTGCCTTCCAGAGGGGGGCTTGTAGGGGTCCACATCTCATTTTGTGGGTTCATGTTTTATTATAAATTATTTTTGGTCGGAAGAATGGGATACTCAATACTAAAAACTCACAAGACAAGAAAGTCCTCAAGAGGAAGGTACATAACAATTTTCGATTTAGTTGATGTTTAAAAACATGGGACATATTATTTTATTAAAATAGAAAAGAAAAATAATAGTTTTGTCACAAAAAATATTGTCACTTATACCTACTCATATATTACACTTACTTACTTAAGTATTTTTTATATAATCTACATAATATATCTACATACACATACTATATCTACGTACACAGTCATATAAGACTTATATACATACCTACTTATTTCCTACATAACTACGTATCATACATACTTGTAAGCTTTATATGTAAAAGTAAAAACTACTTTCTGGCGTCGGGTACTATTAATTTGCATTCGCGAAGTTGTCGCCCATTTTTTTAAATCTTAGATAAGCTCCAGATCAAGAATCCAATCCTTCCCTGCAGGTCCCACTCCGATGAAACCACTAAAGCCGGCGGTTCATTTTGCAATAGCTCCCATGCAACCAGCCGCCGAACCACCCCAACCACGTCGAGGTCCCACTAAGAGAGACAGATCGTATGAACTTGAATTGGAGCGTGCTAGGTTGGCTGAACGAATGAAGACCAAGGCAAAAATGGTCCTCGAAAAGGCAACAGCTAAAAAAGCCGAATATGCGCCGAAATTAACTCGTCAACCAAGTTTTGAAGACTGTGAGTTATTATATTAATTGTAGACTTTTTTCCTTTAATTTAATACATTTTTTAGATAATAATTGAATAATAACTTTTAAAAAGAAAAAGAAATATTTTGTATAAGTCTGTAATCATTAATAACGTATTACAGATATTTTTCATTTTTTCGTTAATATAGTAAAACTTATACACATGATAATTAAAACAACACTAATCAAATAATTAAGCTTATTATACAATATTAATACTTATTATGATATTAATAAATATATTAATACGATATTTATTGACATCCGAATATACAAATACACCCTTTTTGTTATTCTTGAACAAATATAATAATAAATTATTTTTAATTAAATCAATTGATTGTTATTCTTTTCAACTTATACAACTTTATAAGCATTCAAATTGTCTTATTAAATTATCTTAAAACTAATAACTTCTGATATATTAAATAATATTATGATTGACTATAACATTTTCAATAATTTTTAATAACTAAAATATTTAATTTTGTTTATAAATAATATAGCCGATAATATACTGAATGATAACTATAGTAATTTAAATAAACAACACAAAATTAGTTCCTAATCTATGTTTTGTATCTTTCAGGTGAATTTCTTGCTAAGTACTGTTTAATTTCCAAACAAGACGCTGAAATGTACAAATCACTCTATGAATCGGTAAGTCTGAGAAAGTAAACGACACATTTAAAAATTAAAATACATAGATTTTAAAAATTATAAATTGGAAATTAATTTTATTTTATCTTTAGAAATAAGCTATAGAGTAAAGCAGACATTGTAAAGTTTATTATAATGCATAAGAAAATTGTCATTCAAGTATAAAATAATGTTTGAATACATTTAAAAACTTATCAAATATTTGTCTAACATCATTCTAAGATTAAGCTTTCATTGAAAAATCGTTTAAATATTGACTATTTTCCACACTGCTGATTTTATATTGTATAAATATTTTTTCGTTTCAATGACTAAGCAAAAACTTTCAGCTATAGATCTAATGAATACATTTCCGATTCATTTTCACTTTACTCTCTTCGTAACAAACTTGTATTAAATTGAAAAAATTAATGAGTATAGACTAATAATATTTTCTAATATATACAAAAACAGGTAACTCTGACACAATAGTATACCCGGTATTTTATAAACTAATGAACACAATAAAAACGAGACTGCAATTGATCGCGTTATTCTCTGTATATATTTGGAAGTTTATTTAGCTGAAGTTAATTATAATGATAAACAATAATTATATTTCAGGCGTGCACAGAAGGACGAGCTTGGTTGACAAAAGAGGAAACTATTTGTGCATTGCGTCATTTAAATCCTTCACTGAAAACTGCAGAAGAACAATACCTGGGTCGGGTGAGCATTATTTTAATTGATAGTACTAAACAAAAGGGTTATAACAAAAGGGTTATAATCTAAATGATTTTTAAATCTTTGTCAAAAATACTTTTGCTTATAATATTGCCTAAAAAATATTTTTAAAATCTTTGTTATTTTCATAAATTTGGTTTAGTGTAATTATTTTCAGTCTTCTTGCTAACTGTAGAAAATCGATGGTGAAATCTTTTAGAAGTGCTGCCAAAAGGATGGGTTGTAAAAAATATCTTTGAGGTGTGTTTTTTCAAAAGTATGGGTTTATTTGGGTTAACATTTTTATACCTTATTAATATGAAAGTTAGTAAAAAAATATCCAAAACTATTAGTCACGTGATACAGTGTCAATGGCGTCGTCAACATTTTTTAATTCTAGCTAATGATAAAATGAGGCCATTAAATACTTTTAATTTTTAAAAAAATATGGTAATGACATCTAAGGCACTTTGAAGTTTAGATGGGAAATTAAAAGACATTAAAAATCAATATTGTTTTTACAAAATGTTTTTTTATACGGTTTTATTGAAAAACAGAATGCGTTTTTTTATAATTGTAATATTTAAAATATTATAACAGTTAAAACTAAATATGTATTTTCATTCTTCTAAAACATGTTCTATATGTGGATTCAGTAAAGAAACTAACAAATTTTCAATAAAAAAAACTAATTAGTTAGAAAAATAATTAAATTTAAATTTATTCCAAAAGTTCACTGTTTAGTAACTGATGACATCATAACATTTCACCGGTAATATAAGCTCAACAAAATGCAAAATATTCTTTATAAGTATATAATACTCATTAAATAAGCATACCGCAGAAAACTGTTTTTTACGCTAAGAAAATATTAATATTGAACAAATTCGCCATCGTTAAAATATATATAATAATACATTAAAAAAATTCAAGAATATATAATGTTTAATATTACATTAAAGCTAAAACAAAAGTAAATACTATTAATACTTTAAATAATTTTTCAATAAATAATTAATTTAATAAAATGTGTCCACTCTTTTTTTGTACATAGTATTTTTTACACAATTATTAGCTGGTAAAATCACATAAAATATTAGTAGAAAAATTAGCTAAATAGCTATTTTTATTTATATTTTAACAACAGATAATGGAACTCTGTGGATATCAAATAAATCAAGGCGCCGATCTCAAACTGTTCTCTCTTTTGTTGGCATTTTCGAAGAGAATAACTGCTCTCGAGTAAGTCTGAATTACATAAATTAACAATTGCAGTATGTATCATGATATATTATTATTGAATGTAATGCTATATATATTTAAATGATAACGTATGACAACAAAAAACTTTTATGTAAAATTATAAACTTTAAAAAAGATAGTTTAAAAAGAAATTTTTGGAGAAATTTAAACAATTAATTGCGAATGTGTTGACATTAAATTAATATAATAAGACAGTTATTTCATTCATGGACTATGCTCCAAAATGACTAAATAATAATGTACATATATATATATTATTAAAACTAAGGACTACATTTAGATAAAATTATATCGATTTTCTGTAAAATGTTTTACTACAATTTATTCCAGTGAATGGATGCGAACAATCATTGACCAAGTCGACTTCAGAACATTAGAAATGCGAACCTCAATATGTAAAGTAAGTTTCATGTTAATGTATATTAGTTATTATAATAAATAATTTGTAGTTCCATTAATTTATCCTCTCGCAACATAACGAGTATACTACTTCTTTGTACAGTGGTTCTTTGTCCAGTTTTTTTTAAAGATTCCTCTGGTCATTGACCATATTTTCCCTTTTTTAGTTTAGTATATTTCAAAGCCATGATTTGTTCGTGTTATAGGTGATTATAGTGCACACTATTATTTTATTGTCATAGTCTACTTTATTGTATGTTTTGAGTGAGCAAAATATTGGTAGAACTTCTAATATCTGATTTTTGCAGTACTGTCTTTTAATCTTCAACTAAAACAACTGTTATATGAGTCTGTTCTCTTTAAGTTTAAAGTTAATTTTATCGATTATGTTATCCTTCAATAATTTTAGAATTTATGGGAAGTGAATGTAGACCACGAAACCAACACAATTCCAATATATCAACTATGCATTGAGCTTGTAGCTGGTGGTGTATCGGAACCTCACGTTCAACAAGTTCGCGATAAATTGGGTTGGATGCACAGCCTTGACCTACTTGATTTTTTGACCTACATTCCACTCTTTATTCTCTTACATAGCTGTATTTTAGATAATCCGTTAGACAACGAGAGAACTTTATAAAAATTAAATCTGTTTATAATTATTGAAAACAAATTTTGTGAAATTGAGTGTTCATTGTCATTATCCCGTATTAAATCATTAAATCAAGCTTGATTTGATGAATTATTATATAATGATTATTGTATAAAATATTGCATATTTTTATAATTGGCTTTAGTTTGTATGTTTTCTTTTATTTGTAATAAACCATTTCATTTTTTGTAGCATGTTAAACTATTTCATTTTCTGATGTTATATGGTTCGGCATTTATTTTATTTATATGTAAAATATAATGTGTCATAAAATATATAAATAATAATAATAATCAGTAGATAATATGTTTCAAGCAAAGCATTTAGTTATATCTATAAATACGATTGAAACTAGTAACTACGAACAATAATACAAATAATAATTCCAAATATTCCTGAAACAAGTGCTATATATATAATACACTATAAAATGATAAATAGCCCTATACTATAAGGGACTAATAATAAAAAAAGCGTAAATTATATGTTATAATGAATTTTATGAAATTTTAAATATTATATTTTTGCTATTATTTTTACACTTATGCTAATATGAATTTTAATATATAAACATGATAAATTTCATTATAGAGTTGCTTGTTTTATCAACAATTTAGTTCCCAGTAATGGAAATCTTGGATTTATATTAATGTTGTGCTAACAGTAAAGTGATTTAGCTAAAATTTACTATAAACTCCTATTGTATTATATATTTTTATTATTAAAAAACAGTTCAACATTTGGAACTCATGATATATGTACAACCCAAGACTACCTATCCCTGATGCGATCAATTATTTCAAATGACTCTTATCATTTACTGCATTTTTTTAAATTATAAATATGCTCTAGCTTATTAATATTCTCTATAATGCATCAGGTTTGTGTTCGTATTTAGTGATATATAATAGGCAGAGTATACAATGCATGTTACAATGCACCAGATATGGGACTTTTTCGGATTTTTATATATTGTGTGTGATTCAATAAATGATGTAAAATAATCAACTACTTATAGTTTACAACGTTGCGTGTGTTTAACATACAAAGTGAATTTTGTTTACTTACTGCTTTCTAATGCTTAAAACTAGTGTGCAATATTACACAAACGTTATCATTAATATTGCGAATTATATAACTAACAACAATTTAAGTAAACAATTAAATGTAACACTTAGGCGATTTTAATTATGTTATAATGTAGCCTACATAATGTAATTAATTAGTGAAAATGAACTGACATATTTCATTAAATGTGCAATAGGTACTCTGATATTCAAGGTATGGTGTTATTTAGTACGACTACAAAGTGAGACTAGTTGTAATTAAAAATGTAAATTAAAATTTAAATAATGTGAATCAATATATATATAATTTATTCATCAGAAAGTTTAGTATAAAAATATAGCCTACATTTTAGGGATAAATACATCTCACATACTTTAGTTGTAAAATTTGCATGTTATGTTAATCCAAGAGAGACAACTGCATGCAGAAATGATACATATGTAAATACTAAAGTATTGTCATTTACTGAAACGTGTTTATTTTATGGAACATGATAGAATAAGTCGTTAAATAAAATATAAAGGACAGTATAGATTGCATAAAAAAGTGTCACCAAGTGGCATCATTATTTAGATGCGTCGCTAAAATAGCCTAATTAGTTAACGATTTATTTTAACAATAGTTAAAAATCAATATATTTATAAAGAGTTGGTTATACTAATTTTGAAAATGTTTCTTTTTTATAAACATTTGGCTAAGTATATATATATATATATATATATAAATATGTGATCATATAAGATGTAAACGTAGTAAACTAATTCCGTTATGCTATATGCAAAGAATAAATTAGGAAGTAAATAAAAATGAATAGGCTACCTATCTAAATCTTACAAAGACTTGATTAGTTTTGCAAATTTATTATTTTATTATCAAAACCTTATTTGGAAAAATTAATTATTTTTTTAATAATGTATTAGGTTAATTTGGTAATATAATGCATGATATATCTTGGTATTATCTGGATAGATATGGAATTTTTGTAATATCTTATTATACATTAATATAAATATTTTGCAATTCATAGGCATACTATAGAAATAAACCAAGATTTTGCATCTACATATGATCGTAATATAAAATTCAAAATTTATCTAGATCTTATATTAGCAGATCTAAATTATTTCCAAGATCATGAAAATAATATGTATACAATATATTATGATTATATTTTAGATAAAAATGCAAATTGCAATTCACTAGGCCTATTATTTTAATCTGATTTTCCTTATTATTAAAATTAAGTTTTTAAGCATATTTTATTTTAGGAATATTGAAGGTTTACAATGTTAAACTAAATTTACTTAGTTTAAATTTAAATTTATATATATATATATATTTAATAAACAACCATTGATTTTAAAAATATTCATTGAGACATCTGTTACAATTTTAACATCCAACTATAGTACAAATGATTTTTTAAATGAAATGTAAATAATGAAACATTACAATATGAACTGAAATGTGTTTTTGAGCCATGAAATTGTATCCAAAAGAAGGTTCTATGTAAGTACATATAATTTTGTTTGTTCGGGCGAATACTTTTTTACAAATTAAAAGCATGTATTATTTAATGTAAATTTTAGAGGCAATCTTGAATTAGAAACTGAAACAGTTGCCGACTAATTTTTTTTAAATATGTTACATGAGCATTTATCTATTTGATGGAGGGCTGTTCGAGTATAGACAGTTGAATTTTATAAATATATATACATCCATATATACCTAAATCGATATGATTAAAAATACAATAACATATATACAGTACATGAATTCATAAAACACAAATAAATTCAAAATATGGTGGTTAAAATTCATTTATATGAGATAATGCAGTAAATAGAGACGATATTTATATGCTAGTATTTAAAAAATATAATATTTAAAGGAATAATTATCACATTTTTTATATTTATTAAAAATATTATATGCGAATGACAAGTATTGTGATATTTAATTAATTTTCCTCAACATGTTTACTTAAAATATTTAATATTCCATATTTTTTCAATCAAACTTAAATATATTTATATGCCGTAGACCAATAATTTATTTATAGTAAATAATTGCATATAGTAAAAATATATTTAGGCATACCTATGCTATTTATACAACAGTTTAATAAAAAAATTAAAATTATATTTGCTTTGAATTTTTTTTCTGTCCTTATATTATTATTATATTATTTCAGATATCATAGTTTCTTTACGATTTATCTACATTTAAATCGAATTTAATTTTTTTAAATCTTTCTTTACATTTGTTGCGAAGCGTTGTAAAAATATGTTTAAATTGAGATTTTATTTAAACATTTTGTTATTTATAAAAATTGTAAAAATTGAAGTTGTTAACGCGTACTGAGCGGGTTCATACAATCAAATTAATTAAAAAATTAAATTTTGGTTGACATTAATAATAAATTACTGAATAAGCAGCACAGTTAGTAACTTTAAATAACTAAAAAATCATATTGTTTAAAATGTAATATGCTAATTTACAATGAAATAATCTGCACAAGTGCTCCTGCTCCCGTAAACGTAATGTGTAGTTTTGCAATAGAAAATATTTTCGCGTAATTGTTTTTAAATGTGATAAATTGTACTTTTATGTTGCCTTAATTTGTTAAATGTTATCTCTTAATATCATTTACAGTTAAAATTTAAATAAAACAAAATCTTACCAAGGTGTATGTGGTATAGCCACTATATATAAAGCAGTATATGCCAAAAAAAACTGCATGCATATAACTTTATTTTTTATATATAATATACAATTTTTAATGTGGTATCAGTCATAAATATTAATTGTTTATATAAACATGCAATATTAATTAATTAAGATTACGTTAAAATATTCGATTCATACTTGAATATGTCTATGTATAATTTTAACATATTTTAAAATTTAATAAATGTAATAATAATATTGTAAAAATGTTAGCATTTAGCAACCATTATTTTAAAATGCTGGTTGTAGCAGCATTCATGAAATATTTTACTTTTAGACAGTGCTAATATTTTCGCATTTATGTTTTAGTTGAACATGGCATTCAAATATATTCTTAAAATAAAATGCTGTTGGTGTTTGTATTGTAGCTGGCTCGCTGGATGGTACATGGTGGCACAGTATAATAGTATTTGTAAGTAGGCACATGTCCACTCCCTATTTATTTATCTTGCACCCCTCCTCACCAGCTCAGATTTATAGGCTCCCAATTCCCAGAAATTTAAGAATGCCTTGCTGCCATGGCCCATTGCCATGCCAAAAATCATGATATTTTTTATATTATATTAAAATATAATTATATTAAATAGTTTTTGCATGTATTGCTGCACACTCTTTTTCTATTCAACTATTCTATGTATTAATATTCAAATAAAAATGTTTGATAAGGACCACAAAACATTTAATCTTTTTGAAACTTACCTCATCTGCACATTTTTAAGCATGCTAAAAAAATGTGTAGCAAATTATTTGACACCCTAATATAATACAGAATCACACTCCCCTAAAAATGTTACCTCTATTAAGTTATACTTTGATATTAAAGGTAGTTTATTTATGGTGTTGTTGTTAAATGTAAGTATTACATGTAATAATATTAGTATTTACATGAAACAATATACAGGGTGAGTCATAATTCCCCATCAGTTTTAAAAAATAAATAATAAATGAGTAACATGAATTGTAATTATTTAAGTTAATAATTATATACATGTATACAATAATTATACATATAAATAGAGTTAGTACATATTTAAATAGAGTTAGTACATATAAATAGAGTTAGTACATATAAATAGAGTTAGTACATATAAATAGAGTTAGTACATATTTACATTTCAAAAAGGCCACCCTCATTGGTTGTACATGCATCATATTGTTTGGGGAAATCGCAAAATGTATCTCAAAACATTTCAACTGGTATTGCATTAAGTTCTGCTTTAATATGATTGTGCAACTCTTTCAGTGACTGAAAGATATTTCTGATAGGGGAGTAGACCTGTACCCTCAAATATGTCCACAACCAATAGTCGCAGGGAGTCAGGTCAGGGGACCTGGTGGGCCATTCAATGGGTCCCCTTCACCCAATCCTCTGGTCTGGCATTTGATCATTGAGAATTTGTCGAGCATTCACAAAATAATGGTGTGAGGCACCATCTTGGTATAACATCTGTTTCCTTCTTCGGAAATAAGGAACAACCTTTTCCTCTAAAATATTACAATATCTGTCCCCATTCATTGTTTCTCTGCTGATATAGAAAGCCACTATTCCAGAAAAACTAATGCAAGCCCAGATGGTCAAGGAAGATGTCTTTCCAGGATAACATACTCAAATATTTGGATTTTCTGTGCCCCAGAAATGAACATTGTGCTTATTTACTGTATCATTTAAATGAAGAACACATTCATCTGAAAATGTTAGTTTGCATTGGTAGGCTGGATCATTTTTGAACTTGGTAGTCATTATTTCACAAAACTGTAAATGCCTGTCATCATCACCATCTGTCAAGAATTGGGAGTAAAGAGGTTTGTATGGATGCATTTCACTCTTTTTCAAAATACGGCGTACTAAACTTTGACTAATGTCTAATTCTTCTAATAGATGTTGTGTCGAAATACTGGAATCATTGCATATTTCATGAAGGACAGCCACTGTATTGTCATCCCCTGTTGCTGTAATGGGTCTGCCTGTGTGTGGTCAATGCTTCACAAGGTTACCTGTCTCTAACAACTTGTCTCTCCAATCAATCAGTGTAGTTCTTGCCGGAGCAGCTTTGTTAAATTGTTCACTGAATTTGCATCTACTTGCCTCTATACTATCATCTGGATTTGCAATAATCCACAAAGTTATCATAACTTTTTCTCTTATTGTAAATTCCATTTCCTTTACTTTTAACAAACTAGAGATACCAAAAATTGAAACTAAATATATACCCACAATAGGTAGTTGGATATTCCAAGAATATAAAATGGAAATTCCTATTATTTTTATTAATATTATCAATATATATCAATATACTACTTATATAATATCAGTAATATAATAATATCAATATTATTTATTTTTTTAAACTGTGGGGGAATTATGACTCACCCTGTATTTATATTACAATGTACATTGATAATATATCTATTCATTTTATTAAACACAGTCACAGATTATTTGGTTATAATTATAAAATATAATTTTCTTAACATTCAAAAATATTCTTTAAAAATATATTAAAATTTAGTAAAATGATTGTTTACTATATTTATTACATCATATATTTTAGCATCTATTTAAGCATAATTTATATATCTTTCTGAAAGTAAGTGAATTTTGACACCTTGTCCAGTTAGAAAACAATTTAAAGTGCTTGTGTTTTATGAACAACCAAGTCATGTAAATTATATAAAATATTACTAATGATGTTTTACTATTCAAATTGTTTTGTTTTTTTAATGATTTGTTTGGGTTTTTAATAAGTTTTATTTGCATTCCAGTCATCAGTAGGGAGACTAGGGTACCTGATGAGAGCTGAATAGCTCGAAACCGGTAGTGCTCTGTCTCTCCGCTGTTTGTACAGGCTCTGCACTTAGTGCTTACTTAAAATTATAATTGCACAGCAAATAATATTCAGTTATATTCTGGTTCATTTTTTAATTCAATTGAATTAGTTAGCTATAAATGTTCTGAACCTGAAACATATGTAATTTTTATTATAACTCAATTGAAAAGAAAAAATATATGTCTTTAAACTGATTAAAGTGAAACTGCTGAAATCATGCTTCTCTAATAGACAAATGTTCACCAGCATCCATGGAGCAAACAACAATACTCTGACTGTCCATTACACTTATAGTATCCTGCAGGTGTCAGTATTAAGACTTACTATTTGTCTTATACATACTAGACTGGGTAGAATTAATAATCTGGAAATAGGTACCTAGCAATTATACAATTTGTGGATAATACAACCATAATAACATGGGGAAAATCCCATGCTGAAGTGGGTAATTATGATGAATGATATTTTAAAACAATTTGACAAATATGCACTGCATATCAAATTTGCTGTCCAACCAAATAAAACCCAGCTTCTACAGTGTGCAACAAACCAAGCAACACAAGCAGAAGTCCAAGTCAATAAATATTACCATATTCTAAATTCATAAATGTACTTGGTATCAAAATTGAATCTGATTTAACATGGACAGCTCATCATTAAAAGCCTGTTAACAAGGCCTTTGTTGCACTGAAACAAATCAAAGGCCCTAGATCTCCCACACTTAACATACTGTAAAACACTACTTCTAAATAGAGCTTATAATGCAGCAGCCAGATATTGGCTAGAAAGCAAAGAAGCACATGGGAAACTAGCACTTGATATTTGGCTAAATAAACATCAAATCTACCTTCGAAAGTGTTAAAGAAATTGGTGAAGAACAAGCTGCAATTAATGCCATGGATACAAGATCTGGTCAAGGGGAAAAATTGAGAGAACCTAAATCCAGACTGAAAATTGGAACAATGGCATTCCGCTTTTGGGGACTAAATAGTTTCAATAAATTTATTAAATCTTTATAATGCACATTTATAATTTGTGTGAAAGTTTCCATGCTTTATTATATTTACCCAGTTCTATAATGTTCAAGACTCTACTATGTTTAACACATTGAACAATATATACAATATACAGATATATCTATTATACTTTAGCTAAATAAAGACATCAACCATATATTTTTATTATACTTTTTAAATGATCTGTACTTACAATATACTTACTGATATAAAAAGATTATTATAAATTCATTATTGTAATCATGTCGAAATATAAGAAATGGTCAATATATTGCCATAATACATGATTGAAAAATATATTTAACTTTCAATAGTAGAAATATATTTATTTAGTATAGGTAATAAAATACCAATATGATGTTGAAAATAACTATATAATTCTTTGTATTAAATGTTTTCAGTGTACTTATCTTAATAATATATTTATATTGCACATTATACACATTTCTACTAAGCAACTTAAATGTTTACCTTATAGTTATTTTATAGTATGACCTCGTTTCCCCACAATACTTGCTAAATGCAATTTAAAAGCTATTTTTACATATATTATACAATATATTAATTTTATTTATATTAGTGTTGGGTAAGTAAAGTGTAACAATAATATGTCTGAACTGTTATAAATATATTGTATAACATTCTGTTTTGAAGATTACATAGTGCTATGTTCACACTCATAGAATTACTGAGGTTAACATTATTTTAATTAAGGTAAAACTGTTTGAATTTTGGAAACTGTGTTTTTAATTTTTTTTAATTTTAAAAAGATTTTTGTTACATTGTTTACTAGTTTCAAATTTGTTTCTAAGTTCATTCACTATTGTAGGCCATTTCTAGATTAATCTTTTTAATTTTTCTTGTTATTGTAGTTAAACCATACTACATTATTTGAAAATTTTATGAAGTATATTAGAAATAAATAGTTTAAATGTTTTTGCTGCATACTTATTATTTATTATAAATAATTTTAATCTAAATTGAATTACTTATTATTATATAGAAACATGTCATAATTGTGGCGAGGGAAAATCATGTTTATTAAATTTTACTTTTAAAAAGTGTGTTCTATCATCAGTATTGTTTACATTTTTATTGTTGTAATCACTGTACACTGAATTAAATCTTGATATATAAATATACTTTCATATGGTCATGATTTATTAGTCTTATACGCACTCTTAATATTTAGTTGTCAATTTTATTGTTTAATATATTTAATTTATTATAATGTAATTGTTGTATATAAAAAATAATTTTTATTATTTCAGGTAATGTTTTGATATGGAAGAACATGAAAATGACCCCGATATTTCTCTTGTTGAAAAGGAACAACTTGAATTTTCATACAAAAATGCATGGAATATAGTTTTTCAGGTGATCTTTAAATTGTTGTAATATGTATCTTATATTTTCTCACTAGTTTTACTTTTTTAAATTATTAATAAACATTAATTAAATAACCAATATATTCACATTGGTTCACATTGTACACACTGCAATCATTGTGGTAAATATTACTACTTTACTAAATATTTCACATATATCTTCCAATCGCTCAATCTTCACTAGTTCAGCCAAATATGCAAAAATAAAATAGAATTATTCATAACACCTTTTGAGAATTAAATATTTTTATGACTAAAACATATTTTGAATATTTTGTAAATAAGTATCTTTTAAATTAGTTGATTAGAAAAATATTTTTTGACTGTAAATTCAAATACAGGTTTATCTATTTTTTCAATTACCCAGTAGTTGAAACTATCATTGTAACACCGTTTAATTCAATTCTAAAATTTGGCTGCAGTAAAAAATTATTTTACTCATTATTATTTTTTAATTACTGTATATTTTTCTTTCTGATGTTATTATTATGGCATAATGTTATCATTGTAAATTTAAAGAAAATTTAAATATTTAGAAAATATATCCTCATGTCTATTTTTTGTAATTTTGAAATAAAAAACATTCAATTAATATGGTAATAATAAAATTGAAGCCGTAACGCGTCTGGCTCAGACAAGCTATTTTATTATGAATTACACATTAAATTCTAAGACTACTAGTATGCGATACTAACAGTAAGAGAAAAGCCTGTAGAAGTTATTTCTCATCAGCGGTCCGTACCCCTACGGCTCCAATAGCGAACATTACATATGTCATACTAAATGTTTTTGGTGCCCACTTCCACAAGCTACTTTGCATACTGCTTAAATTAGTAAGCTGAAAATCGAACAATTAATTATATTTAATTAATATTTTTATTGGTAAATATATGAGAAACTTATCCTTTTATTATTGTCGCTCCCAGTATGTCGTTTCAATATGAATTGTTTTTGTAAATAGACTAGAACTTTCTCAATATTTTATAACAGATTAATATTATTTGTAAATAATTTATTTTCTTTACTTCATCATCTTTTTCTTCATTTTAATTTATGTTTTATATATTTTTTATGGTTTAGCGTCTGAGAAGTGAAGCTAGTTTACTAGCGCAATATTCTAGCACAGCTATTGCAAAAAGCGAACAAAATCGCATGAGAAATCGTTACCGGGATGTTCTTCCGTGTAAGTGTTATTTTTAGAGAGACCAAGAATCACTGTATTTTGTGGTTTAATGTTTTTTTATCTTATATGATCCTATGATTATGATGCTATTATCCTCTGAACACTTTTTTGTTTTGTATGTATCTGAATATATTTTATTCAATTATAAGATGCTTTCATATAAAAATTTGAAATTTACTAAATTTGCATTTATTATTACATTATTTTTATAGAAATTGATCAAATAATTTTATTGAATATTTATTGTTACGTCAAACCTCCCTATTTTCAAAAATGTTATACAACGTTTAAAGTTTTTTTGCATTTAAAAATATGTCTCTATAGTAATTTTCGTCTGTTAAAATTAACAGGGTGAATGTTAATTTTTATCCCATTATCAATATCGTAATATATAATTGTTTAACACAATTTTTAATTATTTTTTTCTGTATATATATAATATAATTTACATTTTATTTTTCTAACCCATTTTTTAAATGTTTTTCTTAAATATTATCTACAAATTAATTTTAAGTGAGTTTTTATCATTGCGGTAAAATTCTTTTAAACTGGTTGTTATGTATAATATGGGTTCCTTAACCATTTCTGAATAGAAAAATCGTCTAGTCAGATCTATGACTCCAGAAAACCATATGCCATATGCGATTATTAATTTATTATGTATAATAAATTATAATATTTCTACGTGTGGTTAGTTAATATATTTATTGATCTGGTTTATACATAATTTTTATCGATCTTGTGGGAAATAATATATTAACATGTATCTGTTTATATATCGATAACCTATTCGCCTATGTTTTTCTATAATTTCATCTGAAATCATGCATATTTGCTCTAAAAACGTCCAGCCTGATAAACAGTAAGTTGTAATGACCTACTGTACTGACTGCGCACACTCTGTTTATCCCTCATCTTCAGACGACCATACCCGGATCCGCCTGAAAGATACCCCCGTCAACGACTACATCAACGCCAGTCTGATCGAGGTGGCCAAGGCGGATGACCGACGATATATTGCAACCCAGGGCCCACTAAACAACACAGCGGGTCACTTCTGGCTCATGGTGTGGCAGCAGGAGTCGACAGCTATCATCATGCTTAACCGGTTGATGGAGAAGGGTGTTGTGAGTTCTGAATACCCTGTATTGTGGTAGTTATTTTTTAATATACATATCTATGTCAAGACTACGTAAGGGTTAGTTAGTGTTATCGAATATTTTTTAAACCTAAGGTGTCTGTCTTCTGAATGTTATATTATTTTTTGATTTGAGGTTAAAACATATTATTTTTTAATACATCTTCTAATAAGAATTTTAGGGAATTTTCAGGAATTTCATATAAAAATTTTATATTATTTTACAAACAATTCTTTCAGAAATATTAAAAAAATTTCTTCGTTGTCATTTTTGATTTTTATGTATTTTTCGTATGTGTCTAACTTGACGATTTTTTGCAGAATTAAAACACACAGTCTATTGCTGCTAATTTGTGATATCTAGTGATAGTGTGTCTATTTGTCAGTAAGTGTATTATCATGTTATATTTAACATCACATCCGTCTAAAGTTTGTTACTGTTTCATAGTGTGTTCTTGTATTGATTTTACCTGTGCAATTGAATTATTACTCTTACTGCAAATCATATTTATAATTAAGTCATATTAATAAATACTGTAAGACGTATTGTTACATTCGATGATAAGCAGGTTCGTGAACAGTTCATTTTAAAGTTGATATCCTATATATTGAATATTATGTCAGTAGGTAATGAATGTAATCTACAGTATATTTCCGCTAACAATCTCAAACAAATTACCTCAATACGGCGCGCTTGAATTGTTTAAATTGTGTTGTATCGTACATAACTGCTTGTATGGTAAAGCACCATCTTACCTTAAGGAACTTATAAAAGAACCTTCGTCAACTCATGCTACAGT
>JAUZND010044266.1:0-20484 GCA_034780555.1 Coelogynopora nodosa | reverse complement strand
AATTGTAATATAAAATTGTAATATAAAATTGTAATATAAAATTGTAATATAAAATTGTAATATAAAATTGTAATATAAAATTGTAATATATAAAATACTTTTTTAAAATAAATTATAATAAATTGTTACAATAAAAATGTTATATATAAAATTGTCAATATTAAATTATTCACAAGATCCATTGGTGGTTGTGACATGAGCATATTTCTGTGTGAATGAATCGAACGATATTCCGGGGATGTTGTGCACTGCTAACGTGGACGTCGTTGCCTTTTTTATCTGGGGGGACATTTCCTCTGATTTTCCGAAATTTATTTCCAACGTTTTTATCTTCCAATAGTACATATATACATAGGAAAATTTCCGAATAGTACCACACTTTTCCGAATAATATAACACAATTAGGGGGGCCGCGGCCTCCCTTGCCACACCCGCGAGTGCGGGCCATGGCTAATATATCCAAAAACTGTTGTCTATAAGGATGCTCACATATCGGTCATATTGATTTAAGGTGTACTCTTAGATATTATCCATTTGATAGCTATATAATGTGCTGCATTGTGCTTCGGACTGGTTTTGAAACGAAGTAGAGGATAGATATGAAGATTGATGCCATCTAAAAGTGTTCTGTTGAAAAGTTTTACTGTTGTTTATTCTTATTTATTGCTTACATTATATATTTTTTGTATTTTAATATTGTTTTGTTGACAAAGAATATTTTTAAAACGTATTTAATAACAATATAATTGATTTTACAAGAAATTTAGCCAATTTAAGATAATTTTGATTTTGTAAAATTTAAATATGTAGATTTTGACCTGTTTATATATGAGGGAAAATTTGATAGCTTCTAATATAGGACATTAATCGATAGTTACCACCAGACAATACACAAAACTCCCATTTCCCTTGCTCCCTAGCGTCAAATGAAACATACTCTTTTAATCAATTCGAATAATTCGCTTAAACATTTTTTGGATGATTTCATGAAAAAAGGTACATATAGAAAAATTAATAATAATGAACGCATTTATCGCTCAATAACCTGTTTCCAACATATAAAAAAGTGCACTTGATTCTAACCAGTAAAATAAAAATTGACATTGAAGAAAAATATATAGGTAGAATTTCTATAAGGAAACCACATGAATATTACGTTTTTATATTTTATTGTATAAATAACATCGTTATAGGTTGTTTATTTTTGGCTATTTGATATATTTATTTAAGACGTCATGTATGTGTGCGAAAATATCAATGAAAAATTAGAATTTTTAGATACTTTACGTATTTCTTTTTATTCAGTTATAATTATTTATTTTTCACTTTTACATCATGATGTTCTTTTGCTAAATATAAATTGTTCTTAATTTTTTATTTTTTGTCGTTACAAGATTGACATCTAAGTTTACTAAAAAGTATATTTTGTTTTTTTAATTTAAACTTGTATATTATATTTATAATTTATTTTTATTGCAAAATACCTAAATTTTTTATCTTAATTTCTAAGAATAATTTACGAAGTTTCATGAGATAAAACTTTTTATCCTGAAATGTGTTTCCGAAATGTGTTAAAGAAATGTGTCAAAGAAATGTGTTTCTGAAATGTGAAATGTGTATCCAGCTTATGTGTTTTGGTCATGGCTTTTCGATATATAATCCTGAAGCTTTAAGTAAATATGGAACACGTTTCTTCATGAAATTTTGTGATATCATTAGGTGTCGCTTTGAATCTTATTAAATTAGTAATGTTTTCTTTACTTGATTTTGATAAATATAGCTATAAAGAAAAAATTATAGATTTAGATTAATAATAATTACTGCGTTCTATATTGCATATTTTCACGTTTTTGTGCCGTTGCTTAGATCAAGAGAACATAAACTATTATGTAAAAGTAAAAGAAAATTGTTGCATAAACTTGAACTCTTATACCTCGGGATGTACATGTTGAACCGTTTGGGCCGCCATAAGCAATCACCGCTGGCCGTGTAACCCCTTGACGATGACCCCTGGATGTACCGAAATAGGCATGTGTGCAGTGAAATAAAACAATTATACATTAGAACACTTAAAAGTTAATTTCGATAAGCTGAAAGGCATTGTGAGTTTAATCTGTATACTTAATTATTAATGCAATCATTTTTAAAACTGATTGCACTGAGTAAGATATGGCCATAGACTTTTAGAGATAATGTTTATATTGAAATCTGTGGATATAGCCAAAGAGAAAATAAAAATATTCTTTGCTCTCGTCTTTTTCATTAGATGGATAGATATTAAACGATGTCAGCTTTAATTGTAATCGACCACGTAATTTAACAAATTCATTGTGTATTGTTCTATTACATGGAATGACTTTTTGTATATTGTCGATCAATAACCTATTTCTACTGACAATGCATAACACAATAATCGTCTCGTAAAATTTAACAAATAAACCCTACGCAATGGAACATTAGAGAAAAGTTTTGTTTGTTCTTTCTGTATTAATTTAAATCATTATTTTACGTAAAAATCAATTTTTTGCAAGTTTGAAATTCAATAACTATATTAATAAGAAATCAAATTACCAATTAGTGCAATATTTTTCGAGAATCAATGTTACATGTTTTAAAAAGTATTTCCATAACATGATGAGCACATATTATATCATACATCTATTTGCTTGCAAATCATTAGTTCAGCGGGTCCTTTCCAGAACTGTCTGCACTATACGATATAGACGACAGACAAAATGTATCGTAATTACTGCGTATCCTGTGAATAGGTCAATTAAATTGCCTTCAATATGGAAATTACTGCTTAAGGGTAGTCGCTCCTGGTAGAGCCATCCTGTTTATATCCATAAACATGTTGTTTGTTATGAGTAACTGATAAATAATTAATCACTTCACAGTTTGGAAGATTTAGAGAACTAAAGTTCCCGCTAAATTTAAGGTCAGGATTTATTTGTCAGTGAAAACCGGAGGAAAGAGATAAGAAACCAGCAAATATATGTTGAGAAAAATTTAAAAATGATATTTTAGTTTAAAATTGAACTTCAATAGCGAAATGTCCATCCTATTTTTATCTATGACATTCTTGAATCGATTCGAGAATAATGTATAATATGTATAAAATGAGTACAAATATGTTTAAAAGTATAAAAAAAATTTTTAACTTGTTTTGTTATACATCGGGGAGTTTTATGTATGCCTGTTGTTTTGTTTAGAACATAAATTGCCTTTTTGTTTATAACATATATAATACCAGTGAATAAATGATGTACATATTCTAACTTTGAATAATTTTCGTCGATTTCTAAAAGGAAAATATTTCTGTAAATTTTTAGAAATTTCTACTCATGAAAAAAATAAGAACTGAATTTTCTAAATGGAAATTTCACAAAACCGTTCTAAACCATAAACTACACTTTGACACATCTCCGTGAATATTGTGTGTGCTGTAAAAATATTAAAAAAGGACGGTGTAAAATTATGGGTAGTGCAGTTGGTTGTGTGATTTCAAACATGTGGATAAATACAGGCCAAGTTAAACTACAAAATTAACAAAAAAGTGTAAATCGATTATAGTAATTCGCTTTTAGAGCCTTCTACAAAAATAACAAATTAAAAAACTTACGAAAGTGTGCAACTTAAATTAAAAAATAGAAAATGTTATATTGTTTTGAAAGAACAATAAGTCAAGCAAATGTGCGATTCATACAAAAATATGATTTCCTATAAACAACGCTTAAGGTAATTTTTCATCGTGATTTGTTCGCCTTTACTGCAAATTGTTATGAATTTATAAGTTATATATAGAGATATTGTTTACATATGTTTTAGCCCATTTAAAAATTAGAAAAAATTGAGAGAATTAAGTTTTAGAACATGTAAAACTTATCCAATTTCAATAATTTTTAAAAAGTCGATGACAATTAGACAATGTTAATTACATTTAATAAATTAATTTTTTTTGATGGATTTACACCTTATAAAAAACGCTATATTTTTGATTAATTTTTTTGTGCTATGCCCATGAGGTGCAAAGAAGGGATTTAGTTAAAGAACTCTCCGTTCTGGTTATGGAAGGATAGAAGGATGGTAAGGTGATTAAGTATGACGATGAAATAAAGATATTTTAATAGTTTTGTCGATTTTAGCAATATTTAAAACAGATTTTTTTTGCATAAATTTAAATCTATGCAATGTCTAAATAAATTTAAATTATATTTTTAATTTTTTGAAACCAACATTTAAATTATACATTCAATATTATAGGAATTATTCAGTTTTTTTGTACAGTATATAAAATAGGGAAATTTTTTTATGCAAATAAGGTATATAATATAAAGTTCACTATATTATGATATAGCCTACCTTTCGATCATATTAAATTTCAAATAATTCAATTATTCAATATAAATATCTAAAAGTAATGCAATAACGATGACCCCGATCTGAATTGCATCGATGTTATACATATATGTCATGCATATTATGTTTACTAACAGTGTACAATCGTAGAAGCATTTCCAGCAGGCAGTTCGCTTCACCACCACCACCACCACCACCATATTAATTCGTTCTTCGGTCACAAACAAACAGCCTTAATCTGGCGGTCTAGGCGGGTGGATAAATGCCGCTTGCGCCACAGAGGCGTGAGCATTACTTGAAACCGCAGAGAGAGAAATATACAGAGAGAACTCGGAGATGGATGTCTAAAGTTGTCCCCGCAGTGCAATTTGCCCTTGGGTTTAACCGTCTCAGGGATTAGTGGATGGATTTTTCTGGAGCAAAACTTGACGTTTCAGTAAAAGAAGGGGAAAATTGAGAAAAACAGGATAGATCATTTATAATGTTGTGGTTATGTTTAATTCTTGACTTCGATCTGTAGTCACATATGTTTTCTATATAATATAAATACAACATACATTTGCATAAATCATGTTTAGGGGGTTGGAATACTTTTTAATGTCTAAGGTAAAATACTCTAAGGTGCTGAAAAATAGATCACTTTTCCTTTCAATGTCATTCAAAAATTATTTAAACAATAATTTACACGAAATTTTTTACGCGTATTCTAGATAAGTTTTATACATTTTTTAAAATTATATATTTCTAATACCGTATAGTACGACTCTGAAGACGTCGTTAATGAATGTAGTCTGTTTACACGAAAACAATTTTGAAGTACATTTCATAACAATAACAATTTAAAGAAAATTTTATCTCAAACAAATTTGACATAATTAACTGTAAAGCGATTGGCTTTTGGATGTTACTATTTATTTTAAATGTTTCTAATCTTTTTTTTATAATGTGAATACACCATGATATTTGTTAAACGAATTCATACAAAAAAGTATCGTACAAACTTTTTTATCCAAAAAAGAGGGAAGAAAGTAATATGTGAGAAATACTGTGATTTTGTATTAAAAAATAAAAAAATATTTTTCATAGCATAGATTTTAATATTCAGTCATTATAATTATCCTTACTAATAACGACAAAGAATTTTTTTGTAATAATTACGTATTATGATTTTTTTATTTATACGTCTATGCTTCGACAATATCTTGCATTGTTAAAATGCAGGTTTATGTATTTGTAGATAGACATACTTGAAAGCTGGATTAGGTAAATATTAATTAAATATTAATTAACAAATGTTGGTTTATGTTTAGTTCACTTTACAATTTAGCTTTTATGTACAGAAGGGAATTTCATGTATAATAGATATGTATAAAAATGCTTGAATATAAATAGTTATATCTATGTATTTATTCCCATGCATAACTTGATTATGTTTTTAAATCAATATAAGTAATGCATTGTATCAGTTGCTGTAGATAAATCATTATATTTTTGTAATCTTGAAGCCAAAATATAAAAATAATTACCCTCTCCAAAGGGACATCTTTTTCAGACAAATCGTCAGACTATAATATAACTAAGCATTTTCCAGTAATTATTAGATACAATATTGACAGTTGAGTATTTATGTGGGTCATGCCTTCCTTGCTTGCATATTAACATCCTTTACTGCCGATATAATAAAGTCGTATACAGTTGAAAACTTATATAACGATAATTCTAAAGTAAAATTCATTTACCTATACTTCAGATCCCAAAATGAAAGCAGCGGGTTATGTCAAGATTGTCTTCTTCTTAGTAGTTCTTATAACTCTTTCAAAAACAAACGTTCAAACACTGCCAACATTTCGTTTCACCGGGGAGACGAACTCCTTTCTCCAACTTGCCCCCTTCACATTCTGTCACGATAACAGCACTACCGGTGGCACAGCGGACTACTCCCCGCGGTTGGACATCCAGTTCGATATAATTTCGGCGACATCCAACGGTCCTGGACTATTGCTCTACGCAGAGGCCTCTTTCGGGCGCTACTTCCTCCTCCAACTGAATAACGACGGCCGACTATCGCTAAGTGTTGACTTCGCCGGTCGAGTGTGGAGTAAACCGTCGAACAGCAACTGGGGGGCTGGCCGCCCTGTCGTCGTCAATGCTACCCCGGTTACCAACGCCCTCAGCGCCCCCAAGTGGCAACGTGTGTCACTCCACTTCACCCGCCTTTCAGTGCATCTCCAAGCCGACAACAACGGAATAATTCACCGAGCGAGTCTACCGGCGTTTCCCGCATCGGAGGTTCATTTTGATCGTGTGTATTTCGGTGGCCTGCCCCCCTCCTCCTTTTCCTTTAAGATCGGCGGCGGTAGTCGTTCCCAGTCGAGGACCACAAGTGTGCAACTCTCCCATGGACGATTTCTTGGACGGCTGAGCAACTTGGTTTTGAGCAGGTGTAGCCAACGTCGTCGGGATGGCAGTGTCGCTATGGCGCCACCAATAGGGTTGGTGATCCGGGGGGCGGGGGTGATAGTTCTGGCCAAGGAGGTGTGTCAGGCCTCCTTCTGTGGACCGGGGTTGTGCAAGGAGGTAGATAAGGCGGATAGTAGTCGCGGCTATACCTGCAGTTGCCATCAGACGGGATTTACTGGAAGCGACTGTCAGTTTGGTGAGTGGGGGATTATTTGTTGTTTTATTTTTATCGGGAAGATATCTCTCTATATATTGTATATATACACTTGTACTATTACAATATTTGGATATTTTAAATAATATTTATTTATTTATATAGTTATAAGCAGCTTTATAGGCCTTAACATCTAAAACAATTATTTTGAGAGATATGTTTAGCAATAGATTAAAATTATATATAGATAAACTCTAGTTTTACAATATACATATTTAAATATATGCGTTTATCCTCCTATGGGAATTAGAAAATAATGATTATAAGAAACACCTATATATAAAAATGTCTTATCTACTAATGTAGATATCATGGAAATGTTTCGAACATATTTAAAGCATATATTGACATTCTCTGCAAATTATATAACTTAAATAAATAAAATAGACGATTAAATAATGAAAACTAAGTTACTAAATGCTATTATTTAGAGATATTTGTAAAACTACTGTGGAAATGTCAATTGTTTCCTCAATTTTTATTCTCAATTTGCATAAAGTTAAAACGGGTTAACTAAAGATTATACCAGACCACTCTAAACACAGTTATATTACTTTATAAAATATTATTACTTTATTATATGTATGTAATTTGAAAATTAAATACATATTCATTTTACAAAAAACAAACAAAATTCTATGGGTCGAATATAGTTGCACTAATATTATTAATTATTAATAATAATAACATTGATGGACAACCTAAATGAACAATATAATCTCGTGAATGCAAGTTTTTACATTACGCCCAATACAACTCTCTAATTCTTTCTCAAATACTACTCTTTATTACTCTGTAGGGTCATTGTAAGTTATAATTAAATAGGTGATTGCAGAGATGTAGATTTTTAGTATTTAGTGATTTATCGATTTTTCGTATCTTACTTAGTGAAAGAGAAAGAAATCCATATGACGTGATTTTGTATGTTTACCATTGACGTAAACCTTTCTGTCGAAAGTGGCCGCAGTTTCGTAATTAAATATATTTCTAATCCATTGTTTTAATGTTTCTCTAATATATATGGTGCTATTATATTTTCATTTTTCTCACACCTAAAATATATATTTGATTCATATATTCAAAATTCCAATAGTAATAGTACTAAGCACTATGAGTGATATACACCTACCTTACCACCGGGAGCAAATATTTACCAAACTATTCCCGACGAAATATAAGATGAACTCGATCGCTTCAGTTCTACCCAACGCAACGACATCTGCATTGCTTCTCATTTAGAGGAGGAATTATTGTGGTCTTACTCAGGTAAATAGATAACTTGTACAGCTGTAGAATGTGTGTACTTTCTTATAGCTATATCACAGATAGTAGCCTACTATACACATATATATATAATAATAGCCACGGCAATGCAGCCATGTGTGTGGAATATTTTAGTGGAATTTAGAAGCCTTGAGTGGATTTTTATATGAGGAAAATTCATCTTTATTCTTCTTCATTTCCTGAAATGAAATATTTCATGAAATGTAATAGATATATACAAGTAGTAATAAAAATAAGGTTTTAGTACCAAACTTAATAGTATTGCAGTTTAATAATGTGATTGAAATTAAACCCATACGTTATAACAAAAATATAATCGAATAAGAAATTGTTATTAAAAAGCTTGTTAAACTAAAAATATAAAAAAATTGCAGAAACAGGTCTACATTTTTATAAAGAAACTTTTGCAAGTAGTTTTTTGTTTCTGCATATTATTTGCATTTTAGGTAGTAAAGCAATATAATGATAAATCATAAATAAAGTTATTTAGTAAATCAAATTTCTTTAAAAAATGAACTTTATCAATCACAGTATAAAAATATAATAACATGGTAATAAAAACATATTAGTTAATAAGAATTTTCAATCAATTTAATTAAAATATTTGAACAATGGGTTAATATTTTCAGTGGAATTATGTAAGAATATTGTGGTTTATCGCGTTATATAAGATATGCCAATGCAATGGGATTCAAGCAATTTACTATCTAAAGCCGCTCCAATTATCTTATGTCAAAATCCCCCTACGGTCAAAAGTTCGTAAAATAAGCCTCTGTCAAAATCCCACACGGTAAAAATCCCACATGTTCAAATTCCCACAGGGTCAAAATTACCCACAGTTAACATCTCTCACAGTCAACTTTCCCTCGGGTCAAATTTCCCGACGGTCATATTCCTTCCGGGTCAAAATCCCCCAAGATCAAATTCCCTCCGGGTCAAAATCTAACACAGCAAAATTCTCTTAAAGATAAAAAATAGCCAACCAACAAGAAAATAGAATAAATAAAACTGTATGCGTTATTTTGTTAATTGTTATTACGTAAATACCTCACAAAAACATCTATTAGAATATATTGAATAATTTATTTTATTTTTCGGTTTTCTGTTATTGTGTGTTCATGGAGGAAATTTGACCGTGGGGGAATTTGAACGTTTTGAAGATAAAATATAATCCTATCACATATAATTGCGATCTTTTGACCGTGGGGGATTTTGACCACCCACTTATATCTGTATGCGTATATGTATATATATTTGAATGCTATTTATATTAAATACATGGCCATCTTATAGGCCATAGTTTAGTTGTTGTTTGGTTTCTCCTATATATTAAGATTTTTTAAACATTTATCGCAATTAATTAAAAAAAAATTAAACATTTTTGGAAAGACAAGAACCTCATTAATTACAATTAGATACAAATATTGAGTATGACCACGTTTAGTATTTTAGAATTATTTATATTTGTTTTCAAACTAGTATGAATTATTTTGTGTCTTATATTTGATAAACGACGAAAAGTTACTTTTGATTTTAAATATTGGTTTAAAGAGAAACAAAATTAGCATAAACAATTTTAGATTTACTAAGATTTTAGACTTAGATTTAAACTTTCTAAAATTTTATGAATTTAACAGCAATATCACCATTATTTGAACTATCCATAATGTAAACTTAATAAAACGTAATATAAAAAATTATAATTAATCTTTATAGCAAAGAAACCAACACTCACCTTTAAAACTAATCTTTATAGCAAAGAAACCGACGCCCACCTTAAAAACTAATTAATAGCAAAGAAACCGACGCCCATCTTTAAATATAATCATATAGCAAAGAAACAGACGCCCATCTTTAAATCTAATCTTTATAGCAAAGAAACCGACGCCCACCTTAAAAACTAATTTATAGCAAAGAAACCGACGCCCACCTTAAAAACTAATTTATAGCAAAGGAACCGACACCCATCTTTAAATATTATCTTTATAGTAAAGAAACCGACGCCCATCTTTGAATATAATCCTATAGCAAAGAAACCGACGTCCATCTTTAAATCTAATCTTTATAGCAAAGAAACCAACACCCATCATTAAATCTAATTTTATAGCAAAGAAACCGACGCCCACCTTAAAAACTAATTTATAGCAAAGAAACCAACACCCATCTTTAAATCTAATTTTATAGCAAAGAAACCGACGCCCATCTTTAAATCTAATCTTTATAGCAAAGAAACCGACGCCCATCTTTAAAACAAATCTTTTTAGAAAAGAAACCGTCGCCCATCTTTAAAACTAATCTGTATAGCACAGAAACAGACGTCCATGTTTAAAACGAATCTTATAGCAAAGAAACAGACGCTATCTTTATTTTTTAACACTAATTCGAATCATCCGTATAAAACTATTCACGAAAAATATACATGAAATAATTGTTTTTTTAATATATTAAAAAGCTATAGTTGAATAACTTCAGTTCACTTCAATCTAGTGAAATTTTAAAAAGTATTTTTAACAACCGCTAACAGTAGCTTTTCGTCGTAAAATAAGAAATAGGTTTCAAATTAATTTATGTACTCGTAGAAAACGCATATCAATAATTCTAAATATTCGAAATGTGGTCAGCATCATTATATGTGTTTTCCTTGTTTTATAGAATCTAATGAAAATAAAATTCTCAATAAAATCCATTATACTAAAGAAGTAGGTTATTGTCGTTCAAATTTTTAAAAATATTTAATTCAATGCAATAAATGGAAAAAATAAGTATTGCACAGGGGAAATTTAACATTAAGTAAACCACCTTCTAGGTGTTCATAGATTTATTACAAAAAATATATTAGAATTAATAATTAAAGATAGATATAAATAATGTTGCACTACATTTCCTCCAAGATACACATTCACATAAAGACATTGACATAAAAATTTTAGCGTTCAGTAATTAGAGAAGTTTATATCATAAATTGCTTAAATCTCATCACATTGGCATATATCGACAGAAAATTGGACCTTATAGAATATAGAAAAAAAGTATTATGTACATAACTCCCGAAAAATATGCATAATTTTGCATTCATCTCGATTTACAATTATTGCATTCGCCCTGGGGTTTGTGCATAAATTTTGATCTCTTACATAAACAATAAAATGCAACAATGATAAAGAAGAGTTACCTGGTTCTTGCTATGCAACCTTCAATTAAAATATATAATACAGTAGAGGCGACAATTTTTGAACACTTAAATATGGAAGAGGATTGAAAAATTGTATCTTATAATCAATTCATATTAATCTATTTCGATTGGTCAATCACACAAATGTTATTTTTTAAATAAAAATAAAAATCGATAATCATTCAAGTGGCCCTTTACTATTACAAAATAGCCTAAGTACTTTATCTTTAAAATTTAGGAGGTTAGAGTCTTGAAAGTACTAATATTTAGAAGTTTAGGGATTTTAGGGTATTATTAAAATAATTCAAGGACACGATAATATGTGAGACTAAACATCGACATACATGGAGCTGAATGGAATATTGTGCCTGCGCGTGATTTAAACGACAGTTTTTGTTATTTATTTAATAGAAGTGTACATATAGTATGTATATAACATACTTATAGTATAGATGTAACCTACTTATAGTATACATATAGTATATACTTATAATATTCATATGTTATATACTTATAATATTCATATGTTATATACTTATAATAAACATATAGCATATATTTATAGTATACATTTAGTTACATACAGAATTTAAAAAAAACAATAATTATACGCAAACAATCGAACAATATGTAAATACGAAAACAAAATAATACGTTAAACATAACTTCCAAATTATTCCAATCGAATTCAGAATATAAGACTTTGTAGGAATACCCGTCGAAATAATTAACATCGGTTTTTATACTGTTATGATACAATACGCTAAATAAAAGTAATACATTATTTTTAAATATATAAATATTTTGGCGCAAAATTTTTAAATGATCTAAACTTAAAAAAGAGGAGAGGTGTTTGTCATGATCCATTTTTAGTATTTTTAGAATACTATACTCATAACAACTATAAATGTAAATGCATTGAATGCATTTATAATACTGTTTAGAGTTCTAAATTTCTATTTTCTAAATGAATACCTTCTTTTCTAATATTTATTCTGTGGTTACGCCTTATTGCTAATGACTATGTTTCCCTTTAAAACCTTTTTAACTTTGCAAAATATATATATCTACACACATATTACTTTGTAATCAAAATTACTGTTTCTCGCAAATTATCCATTAGACAAAGTGTGTTACTTCTCTTGCCGTGCGCTAATCAAATCAGTCAACATGAAACGGATACGAGAAACAAAATGAGTTCAATTGTATCACTCGCTTGTCTAGTATACTTTGAGGAAAATGTTATCGCGTTTATATTACATTAAACATGTGCGGAACATTTATTCTGTCATATACCAGATCCGAACGAAACGTTTTTTGCTTCTCTCTATATTAGTCGACTTTGTTTAATACTTGCTAGATATGGGATGTTTAAATTGAAAACAATATGATATTTGCTTTTAATAAAAATCCACAATTTTGTTTAATATTAATTGTGTAACGTCTAATTTAGTACACAATATAGGTGAAAGAAAACAAAATAGTTTCTGACTTATTTTCTTCAGCTTTGGGTTTCAGTTTATAGTAATAGAAAATAAAGATTATTAATATTTTACGAAATGTAAATTTTTACTATTCATTTCATTCGCCTTGTAATAATTTTTAATAAATGTATTAAATGAAAAATGTTCATTATTGTGTCTATACTGATATCAAATTCTAGAATAATGTTTAACAACGGTTAAGAGTGTATTTTTAAAAATTGAGGTTTAAATGGCTTTTGAAATTCTTTGAAAAAGTCATTGATTTCTTATTAATATATACATATATTATTGAAATACTATGCAGAAATAAATATGTATTAAAAAATTATCCATAAAATGAATAAGGTTGAGCAATAAATATTTAATTGTTTAAAAAATGTAATAAATGATAATCTATATGCGATATTACGTAAACAACTGGTGATGAATAAATTTATAAATGATAATTTAATTAAAGAAAATATATTTAGAGCCTGTGGGATCTTTTATTTAATTTAATTAAATTGGAAAATATATATAATGTATATAAATATATTCTACTATACTTACTATTTTTCGTTTCTGAATAATTTATACTTTGTAAAATACAGTATGTCAATAGAAAAATTAGCTATACCATTTTTAGTTAAAATTTCTGTGTGATTTGTAAATTTGGGAAAAAACAATTGTTTGCCAAAAAATACATTACTTCAGAAGTTGATAATCATTAATAATGTGAAAACAAAACCAGACGCAAATGCCACAATTTATGATAATTAAATTTTATTGAAAATATAATATACTTTAGCATGTATAATTCAGTTATCAATAAATGATAATATGTAGATATTAAAGCATAATATCTCCATTTATTAAGTTATGCTTTATATTCAGTTTAACTTATTAAATTGTACAAACAAACAATGGCTAAGCCATTTTAATTAATTTTCATTCCCTCTTTCGGATTCAATTTAAATTATAAAAGAAAAGTCTGCATTGTATAATATCCACCCTACTCTAGGCCGTTATATTATCGTTTTTATTCTTGGCTATTTCTAGTATTCGTGATCATATTTATTTTACTTTGATCTGATTCTTTACGCCTGTGCGAAAAAGGACTAATTAATTTTTGTCGAAGGAAAATATCGCAATCCGTTTATTAGTTTGCTCTCACGTTCCACGTCGATTTGCTGCCTCGATGAACAATTTAAATTCAAATCGTAAATTAAAAAGTTTTTTTACAGATCGGGTAACATGTTTGCCTTTCTGCTCTTATGTTTGTTCCATAGTGGATTTTTATACTAACAAGAATGGGTTTCATTAGGACTAAGTTTTTTTGACTTCAAGTTCACTGTTCATATAATTATAGTGATTGAAAAACTAGGTATACATTCGGAAACCAGATGTTTCTTAGAAAAATTGTTCTTTTACCCTATAAAATATATTTAAAATTAATACTTAATACATGTACTTATAATATTTATTTTATAAGGTTGATATATACTTTTAATGTTATGTTAGTTACGTTTAATTACTTAAACTCTTATTATGGTTACATTATTATTGTAATTATAAACTCACGTTCTAAATAGATATGTACTCTATAATACAACTATAATAGCATCCACTCAAAAACTTTGCGATGAAAAAATACTTTCAACACATAATTTCTTATATTATTAAAATTATATAATCATTTTTAAATACATTTTTAAATGTAAATATAACAGTATTGAACCATATAAAATGGGATCTTAAAATACGCATTGTACAATATATATAGTTTTATTATAGCCGATTTATTATATGTTAATATTTGATTTCCATTAACATTTTCAATTATTCTTTTCAGTTTCTTATTCGCTTTTAATCCATACACTTATCCTTTCTGTTTATGAATTAAAACCTTTAATGTTAATATTGAGGTTGTTGTACCCACTCTTCTTTCGAGTAAATCCTTTGTTTGAGGTTTTTAAAATAATGTTATATAATGATTATCGAGATTACAAAATTATTTGTATTTGTAATTTAATTTCATAACGATATTTCTGGCAACTTATTTTATAATGGACTGTCAAATTTGTATTGATTTGAGCCAATATATTTAAAAGATTAAATTTATAAATTGATTTAAATATTGTCTGAGTTAATAAAATTCACAATTTAACATGTTTGTAAATGGTATAAAAATTCCTTATTTAGTTATTGAGATGACTAATCGCAGCAGGACATTTTCATTTTATTTGTCATTAGCATTTTTAATCATTCATTTTTTATTTAATATTTTAGTGAATAACTACAGTTACAGCTATAGCATAAATATACACACACATACACACATATATATATATATATATATATATATATATATATATATAACTTAATATATTTATTATATTGATATATATATATATATTGTATATCATTTATACACTTTTATCGGGTTAATAACCAAATAATCATTTGATAACTTGAACTAAAGCCTAATGACTATATATAAATTTAGATGAAATTTTAGATTGATATAATTTATTTATCGTCTTCCTTTGTTTGACAATATAATAAAAATATATAGACATAACAATTGAACTAATATATTTTATCCCTTATGCATTGTATAACATAATTCTATATATTTGTTTGTTCATCTCTTCTGTTAACGTTTTTAGATCTGAAAAACTCAGATCACTATTTAATTTGAATTGTTTCAATATTTTGTTTTATTAACGCTTTATATACATTAAATCGCATATTATTCAAAAAGTAATTTACAATTGGCTAATTTTATGATTAAAAATGTTAAAAATTCGCATTGAATTTAAATAATGAATTTATAGTATATAGCAATAGTGACAAGTAATTAAAAGTTACACTGAATTAAATTCTAAACAATTTTAACACGAAGAAAAGATTATTAGAAACTGTTTTATTTAATTGATTTTATTTAATTGATTTTATCTATAGAATATGAAACTTGTAAAACATAGGTAAACTTCACATTTAAAAATATTTCAATTACATATATTTACATATTGACCTATTGACCTATTGTCTTAATGGTCTATCAACCTATTTTATTTATTGACCTATTGACTTATTGATGTATTGACCTATTGACCTATTTGACCTATTGATATATATCGACCTTTTGACTTATTGGTCTATCGACCTTTTAACATATTGATCTATATTGACCTTTTGATTTATTAGTCTATCAACCTATTTTACTTATTGACCTATTGCCTTACTGGTCTATTGATCTATGTGACCTACTGACCTACACAACTTATTGATTTATTGTCTACATAACTTTAATCGACACCTTAAAAAATGAATTAAATAGTATTAAAATTAGTGAGTTTGCTCGATGATTCTAGACTCTTTTTATTTACGAAAATTTATCATTTTTTGGTTCAAAAACTGTGGAAAACAAACTCAAATGAGAGTCCTTGTAAGTTTTCTAAATTTAATATTTATTTCAAGTGAAAGATGTGATTTTGATTTTAAAAATTGTTGTCCGCTTTCAGCTCTTTAGTAATTTGGAATTGAATTAAATTAATGTATGGTGGAGGGGGGAAAGTGGAAAAAAATTCTGGTAGAAATAATGAAAACCTACATAAACGCTTTCCTGATAGTATTTTATCTGAAAAAGCTGTAAACTATTCTAAATTTATGTTAACAACTGTTTACTTATATAACTATTGTAAATGTTATACTTGTTTATATATTCCATACCATATTTTATGTACCGTTTATGTACCGTTTATGTACCGTTTATGTACCGTTTATGTAATGTTTATGTACCGTTTATGTACTGTTTATGTACCGTTTATGTACCGTTTATGTACCGTTTTTGTACCGTTTATGTACTGTTTATGTACCGTTTATGTACCGTTTATGTACCGTTTATGTACCGTTTATGTACCGTTTATGTACTGTTTGCTCTCTCTGCCTTCGTTCAAATATTAGTAATATTTGATTTTTACTTTAGTGAACATTTTCTGAAGTTGCAAAATTAATATTTTAGAGAGTAGTTACAAATGAACAATAATAAAACAGTTAATAATATATATGTTTAAACGTTTTTTAATCGATCGTTTAATTTCTAAATAATTTTAAATTTATTATATATATATATATATATATATTTGCAAATTATTATTTCATGTTGTTATTTCGGTTACTTTTAGGCTGTCCTGGCTACTATTATGTAACCAAAGGTAACAAGATATGGTTATGATATATATAAGGGCATTTAGTAATTATTTATAATGTTATTACTAGTTATTACTAACGTTAAGATATATAAAAGTATTTAGTATTTCTTTAATATTCTGAGAGTTAGAGTTATTTAGTATTTATTTATAATGTAGTTAGCTACAGACATATTCAGGATTTACAAAAAACACAGGATCGATGTTTTAAAACGACACAATTTTAACTGAAAATTGATTTTTTATAGCTAAAAGATATGGGTAATGTGACATCAACTCGCCCCTTTCATAATTCCGTGCATGACAGTATATAATTACTCTTTGCAAAACTGAATTTAGTTATTTTTATATTACTTTGTATAGATTTCGATTAGTATTTTTTGTTGCAAATTTGGAATTAATCCGTTTCTTGGATATGTAATTACAGTAACACAGGTTTTTTTATTACAATAAGTATTATACCCAAATACAGAATACAGTAACTCCTTGTAGTTTTTTTTGAATTAGTATACGGTATACACATGCTTATAAGTCAAAATAGCAACAGGGTATACTTTTACGACCAAATAATATGTCATGTTTTAATGAAAACATACTATGTATGTAAATACATATAAAACCCATCCCGTTTTTACTAACCTGAAAGTAGACTATAGGCAAATTAAACGTTTAAAAAATTCGTTAACACCCGTAAAAACATCATTCTAAAGAATCTGAGAGCTCACAAATATATCCGGATCTCAAATTTCTTTACCCTGCCGTCTCTGCGGGCTAACTCAGATCTGCAGTACACACATCCGGATTGAAGTGTAAGCACGGCATAGTCTATCTTATAGTGATCTATACATAGCTATTCATTCATAACAACATGGGTGAAAGCATAACTATAACACCGCTTCAATACAAGGGGAAGGTGGTGCTGTTCACATGAAAAATGTTTGTCAGCAGGTCGCATGACAGAGCAGAGATCACTGCGCTGAGAACATGTGAAACAGTTGATTGAGTTGCTGTTTGATGTACAGTATATAGAAAGGCGCTTTAAAATATAGGAGGTTTCAAATGAAACCGTGTCAGGTATAATAATTAGTTACTTACACGTTCAATGATGTTTAATCTTCTTTCAAGACAAATTGGAAAGTTTAGCTAGACGCTGATGTACCCTAAATTAATTTTTAGTACGTTACTTAGAACTCATTTGATTAATTTTTTGTTAGTGATGGATTGATACATTGTATATTATATATACACAATATATATATATATATATATATATATATATAACTATACTACAATGTATAGGCAGTGCGTTCTAATTTTACTTTTAAATATTCTGCTTATAAATCGACACCACCTTTTTGCGAATATATAATTGCTTAAAAAGAATATTATCCAGGTTTTTTAGACATTTTAGACAGATTAAAACAAATCTTGAAATAGATTCTCTATAATAGAGACTTTCTCAATAAGGTTATTTATTTGTGCAAATGAAATAAGCAAAATGCATTTTAATATTAACTGCATGAAAGATGTCGCACAATTATGGTAAATAGTGGAAGATTCTCTCTCTGCCATCAAAACGATATAAATATATATACCTTTAGATTAAACCATTTTATAGGTGGATGAAATCCGCCTTTTTAATACTATGACAATAGTCAACAAATTCAAAGGGTTTGATTTAATTTCGAACTAGATTCTCCGTGATGCATCTCCAATATATTGTTTTCCGAATTATTCAAGATTTTCGGACTCTAGAGATCATGAATGGTTCTGTGGCACCATCATAGTTAAGAAATGATCGCCAAAGAGCGTTGATAATGATTTACACATTGACGTGTGTACTGTATAGCCAAATATGTTACAGAAACGGTATTGGTCAAGCAACTATAACTTGAACTCACCGGACATCTACATCTTATGGATAGACAACAGTTCGAAGCCTTCAAAGAAAAGTCAACGATTCACGCAATGGTCCATCTCATGCATAACTACTCGAAGGTATCGACAACAAAAAGTTATCCGTATCATATTGGTTAATATATACATATGATTTATATATGTATATTCTTCTTTAAGACAATTTGACTCATCAGTATTTTTTCACATTGGGTATAAGTAAAACATTTCGAGAAGCGTTACTAAAGTGTGTTTTAGTTATGATGACTTCACGTCTCGATGACTCACAAAACATGCAGAAGTCCCACAAGAAACAATGACAAGTTCTCTATCCTTCCCTGTCATGATAAATACCCCCAACTTTAACATGCAAAAGAAACTTTATTAAAAAATCGTCAACTACCCTACTTTCTCTAATATGCAGACTAAAACTCAAGAGATATCCAACTGGTGTTTGTCAATAATATTACAGTTTAGATAATTATATCAGCAAGACAAAAGAATTACGTATCTAATTTTAGAAAATAAAGGAGCAGGCCTTTCCCCCGATAGAAATTAATCGTGTACTAATTGTCTCAAAATAAAATGTCAAAATCCTCGACTTTGCGATCAACACACATTCTTACTTGGCTGGACTGACACACAGACTGACTAACCTTTACGGACTCACCATATTTCACTGATGGTGTCGAAAACATTTTGCGAATTATTTCTGGCTGGCACTCCACAATCTAAGATTATTGACGCATATAATTCCATGATTCGTTATATCCTGGAATGCAACACACCTGTGTTTCAAACTTTCCTAGTAAATATAGTAAACATAACATCACGAAGGTGTCCAGCGTCGTGTTGCTAAAATCATACTTGATGATTCTTTTCTACAATAATTATCTTTACTTAAATTTAGTAACTGTTTCCTGTTTAGAGATCACAGTCAACTGGACTCTTTCGTTTATTTCAAATCGGGAAAACCTCTTACTTTCTGTTGTGAAGTATCTCGATTTCAGAACAGTTTTTTAAATACCGCAAATTATATGCAATTATCCTTATATTGAAGTTTTTCTGTAAATATCTCATGCTACAATATGTATATTCTAAGCCATCCTTGTACTATCAAATAATTCACTGTCAACCAAGGTGCGATATAAAGATATTATTATAAGTAGTCCAATAAATCAAATTATAGTTTACAGTGAGTAACAAAATGTAACTTATTATGTATGTATACTGGAAAATGTCAAATATATATTTGTAAATTAATAGATTAAAAAACTAATTAACAATTGACAAACGAAAACAAAATAGAAATGTTTTTTTTTAAATAAAAGAATAAAATTATATTAGATAATAAGAACTCTCCATGCGGTTTTTACGATAGAGTATAGATTAAATTGATAGACACAATGATTTCCAGGTAAA
>JAUZND010044255.1:0-20484 GCA_034780555.1 Coelogynopora nodosa | reverse complement strand
ATTAAAATGAATAAAAGCTTCTATGATAAAATCTGTATAAACCTTCGAGTCAACTGTAACACCTCGGTCGAGAACTTAAAAAAAATGAACACCATCAAAATTGGCGGCAACCATAACCAAATACTTTATTTCAGATATCGTTCTCCGAGATCTCTGTGGCATCTCCACCAGGCGAAATACAGGATCTACGCGTTTTCGGATTTCCAATGGGTTTAGAGAAAACCCATTTCTCATCAGTTACAACCAGTTTCTTGCAGATATTTCGTGTACGTTCAATAGTATTCAATATATCCTGAGAAATCAAAACACGATTCTCTTTGTTGGCTTCTGTAAGAGCTTCTTTGATTATTATGTCCATTTAATGGTTGTGTGTGCGTGCCTCTGCTATAGTATAGATAGCAATTTATATGACAACAAAAAAGGTCATAGAAATCATGAATAAAAAAATGGTATAAAAATAGTGAAATATATTCGAAAAAACGCGGTTTTTAATATGGTTTTCAAAAAGAAAGATCTCAAATTCAAAAATGTGGGCGATGTATGGATTCCACACGCGAAGACATCAAAAGTTATTTCATTCCAAAGAAGATGTGGAAATCTTTCTCAGGCGTGAATTGGATACGATGACTCCTAACATCATGCATTACGAGCTGGAAAAACTTAAATTTTATCTCCAAAGACTGATTGACCAGGATGGTAACTATGTATAACTATGTTCAGGAATGTACCTATTTTTAACTATATACAATGTCTGTACAGTTCATATTTTGCATATTTACAAAATTTGTTAATTTTTTTTCTTTCGAAAAAACGCGCTTTTTTTGTGACAATCTATATATATAGTTCCCCTACTCAATTTCTCTAATCTCCAGGGGATATACATTGACGTGGTAATTCCCGACTCCCCAGCCGGTCAAGCCGGCCTCAAAGATGGAGACCAGTTGCTCACTATCAACGGAGACAGTGTCACTCGCTGGAGTCAGGAGCGGGCAACACGAAGACTCAAGGAAACTCCCAACGAGGGGGACATACTGCTGGGAATTCGTGAAATGCTTCCGATGGCCCATGTGGCCGGTACTGGTTTACCACCGATTGCATCGGCTGCCCGGGCACCCCCCTCTTCCAGTTCATCCACTTCGCGTATCCGCGTGAGTCGGTTCACTGAGCAGCAGTGGTCAGGCGTGGCAATGTCCGAGCCAAACAGTCCACTGACTAACTCAAGAGTCGGGTGAGTCATTATAAAAATCTGGTGGATTAATAAATATAACATATATTGAATCCTAGTACATTTAGGTACAAAGATGTTTCTGATATATATTATCAAATTATCAAAGATGGTGAGGAGTATAACCAAAAGATTTGGAGTGAGCATTCAATTTTTTTGTTATAATCAAAGATAATTATAGATAATATTCTATTAAATGGGTCTGCCTCGTTCGTTGTTATAGTTGAACGACATATTAAACATGCTTCCTAAATAAATAATTGTTATCTAAAATTCGAGAGACATCTATTCTGAAAATATATCGATGCAATAGAATGCAATATAATAATTACTCTGAGGTGATTGAAGTACTTTATTTTCCATTTATGTTTACATAACAACTTTTTGCCACTGCTGGAGCAAAGTGGATATAACTAACGTTTTAAAACTATTATATGTGTTATATGATTATAACCCTCTATCATTGCATTTTATAATGAATAACCTACACTATAGTACAAACAATATTGCTTAGCTGGCAGTTCTCTGTTAAACAAAACAAACGTATGCGTGTTGAATTATGTGAATTTGTATTATGCTGAACTAAAAGAATTTTTCAACGTTATGATATTTCGATATTAATATTGCTGCAAAATAAATGTTGTTCTCCTAAGCCTTCTTATTTATTTTTAATCTGCAGAAATAGAAATCGCACATCTTCTTCCTCAATTTCTAGAAGCGAAAGCCCCATGGGGGGACGACATCGACGCACTTCAGAACGCACGGTGAGTCAACAACTTCCAGAGAATGACGTCATCGAGACGGCTTCCAAAAACTGGCGGGCCTCTAGCCAACTACTGGAGGATGTAACAAGTCCCTGTAGTGATAGAAGGGATAGCACACCTACCCCGGGGAAAGGGGACACTAAGTGGAATGTGCAAAACCTTAGTTTTAATCCACAAATCAGTTATGTTTAGATAGTGTATTATAGTTCAGTTATTTTGTTGGTGACAAGAAAAGCCTTTGTTCCGAGCGCTGTGCACTTTTGCCTTACTTTAAGCAAGTTAAATATTATCTACATAGAAAATAATACTATGAAAAAATTATATTTTTCATTGCAGCAAGCATAAAATCGTTACAAATATACAGTCAAGAAAATAACTACACAGAGATTAATTTTTATTGAAAAATATAATTTGCAAACCATTTTATTATATATGAATATGTGTTTAAATTAATACTTCAATTTTATTTTAAATTAATTGTTAAAAATATGTGCGTATAAACTACAAAACAAAAAATACATACCAAAAATGAGATGTAGGTTGAATAGGTATGGCTTATGGTTGCCGTATCTATACTTTGATGACATGACATTTACTAAATGAACTATTTTCGATGTGAGTATTTAACTCCTACTTACATTTTCATATTTATAAGCAAACAGTTTTAGAAAGTAGATTCTGTGCAAAATGCTCATTCATTTTTATTCATTCTGAAAATTATTTGGAGGCATTTGCACTGCTCAAGAATTTTCAGTTAATTTAATCAACTAGTGAAAAATTGTAATATTTAGTTTAGGCACATATTTTAAACAAAGCAACAAATTATAACATTACTATATTATTATTAAATATATTCATGTATGTAAAATGGTCTTAAATATATTTTTATAAGGAAATTAATGTATGAGTAGAATTTTTTCTTTTCTATAATATATAAACCAACATACAAACAAACATACATACGTAACGTAACATACATACATTAAAACAGTTATATTTACAATAATTGTGACGAATTCACACATAATTATAATACTCATAAATAATAAAATTAATGACATTTAAAAAACGAATAATTTAATTCAACTATCATATAAAAATTATTTAAATTAAATTGATATTTCAACATTAAACACGTAAATAATCGAATTATATTTATAAAATAATTTACCTACTCATTATTCGTAATTGTTTTATCATGATATCATTTTCTCCTTTATAAATAAACTTTTTACGAAATAGATAATTAAAATTACCTTCAAATTTTTTAGAAATTAGAAATTTATGGAAGCCCGGAATAATTTTAAATAATAAATTGATCTGTAGTTATTAGCTCATTACTGGAAATGTACTCTATTATATATAACATATATGTATATATATGCAATTGGTTATTTTTATAATTATAATTATACTTACACATCTACTATTGTATAAAAGATCATCATTATAGACAAAGCAAACTCTGTGTTAAACAATATATCAATCTTATAGTCTTTCCATGTGTACAAATAATAAGAAGATATTATATGAATATATATTTTCCATTCTCATAATTAAATCTTAAATACTAATTATAATCTCATGGCTGAAAATTCATGTTAAACCATTTTGATTAGATGTTAGTAATAATAATTATTGTTTGTAAATAAATAAAACTCATAAATGTAATTATTAAACTTGTTTTGTGGTAATAAATATAAGTGTATATTTATTTTTTCATTATTAATGCCAGATAAACTACATGTACATTTTACGCTAATTGCATTTATTTTATATTGAAATGTCTTACTTTTTCTCTTATTAAATTTGGCTACAGAAGCAAACGTATGTAGATCGTAAAATTGAACTGTATTTCATACAATATATTTTTATCGTATAACTTCATATTTTTCAAAAATTAGATAAAATATCCTTCGTGAGATTAAACTTATAACTAGCCATGGGCAGTTCATAATCGGCCAAAAGCTGAGGTTTTACATTTTCCATAAACAATATTTTTTCCAAATCTTTAAAATATATTAGCAAACTTAAAATTGGTTAGCAAATATATATAATATACATTTAATTAAAATTTAATTGGGAATAAAATGTGCGAATCATTTGTATTAAATTGTTATGTAACCACTAGTTTTATGAAATTGTTATGCAACCACTAGTTTTATGAAATTGTTATGCAACCACTAGTTTTATGAAATTGTTATGCAACCACTAATTTTATTCAATGTTATGCAACCACTAGTTTTAGAAAATTGTTATGCAACCACTAGTTTTATGAAATGTTATGCAACCAATAGTTTTATGAAATGTTATGCAACCACTAGTTTTATGAAATTGTTATGCAACCATTAGTTTTATTAAATGTTATGCAACCACTAGTTTTATGAAATGTTATGCAAACACTAGTTTTATGAAATTGTTATGTAACCACTAGTTTTATGAAACGTTATGCAACCACTAGTTTTATGAAACGTTATGCAACCACTAGTTTTAGACAACTTAAACTAAACAATTAACCACTATATCGCAATATACCACTATATATAGTTTTTGTAATACAATCTTAAAAAACTAATTTTTAAATTTAACAAGCAAAAAAATTAGATACAAGATTTTACATTGTGTTTCAGCATTTTAAATATTTTTTAATTAATTCTTTAAAATATATATATAAATTTGCCATTTGATGAATTGATTTGGTTAACGGACCTGTCTTACGTTTTTAAAACTGCAAGTATAATCTCATAATACCATTATTTACATACTAAATATTTATAACTACTCTATAACTACTTTTAAACAATAAATATATATGTCATTTAAATAGTATATGTCATATATATATATGATTAATTACAAAATTTTAATAACATTTAAAAAGCTAATATGCTCAGATTTGTATTTTATTCTTTACTATATAGAGGCGTTAGTTTAAAGCTAGACGTTTTATTTGTTTTATACTATAAGTTAGACTGCTTTTGGTTTCGCTAAGGTCAACAAATGACATAATTCTAACATAATTTTAATAAAAATTAAATTTTTAGAAAGATAAATACTTTGATTATTTATACAATTATAACATAATCGTTATAAAAAAAGTGTTACATCAAAAATACATTATTTACAAGTGTATAAATGTAAGCAATTACGACATAATACATATCGTATAAGTTATGAACTTGCAATTGCATCATCGTTCATATTTATATTTTAGAGAAATTTACAACTATTTTTAAAACGTTTTTTTCAGTTGAGAACCTATTTTTTTAAATCTGTGCCGATAGGAAATATATTAAATAAACAAATAATAACCAAATATTAGTTCGATCAATAACATTATATAGAGCATATATATTCATTATACAGGTATACATATAAATATTTATAAGTGCCATTTATAAAATCCATGTCAAAAGAAATTATTTTAATTCCTAAAAGTTTATCAGTTTATTTTACAAAATTTTACCAGCGTGTGTATTTATTATTAAACATTACAGTCATGTGGAATTTATTCGTATTCACACATGCTAATCCACCTCAGCATCGGTAGAGATTTTACGACTTCAAGAATAGTTGCAAGCATGAAATTTGGTCTAGGAATCTATTTAAAAAATAAATAAGTGATTGCCACTTGTATAGGACATCAAATACTAGCCTTGATAAATGTTTTCAAAAGATTTAAGAAAGCGGTATTTTAATTGAAATATTGAATAAATAAATTACATGAAGGGCAAATCGCCATCCATAAAGTTATCATTGACTCCGATAAATTATTCAAAATTATATTACTGTACATTCCTTCGTTATCTATTGAGGAAAACTGAAGACTATAACTCTTTTATTTGTTATATAAAGCCAGTTATTCGTAGTTAATGCGAATACAGCACTCACTCATTTCAAGTTTAAATATATTAGACTTTGAACAAACTGTTACTTATTAGTGAACTTTTGAGATTGTTTTTTGTTGCGCTTAATATTATATCAGTAAAATAAATTTACACATTGTGCATAAGCTGGGATCTAAGTCTTGGACTGCAGATTTTACAAAATCATGAACATTCTTTGTAATTTAGGTAAATAACAATATAGCTATTATTTGTAATAAGTATTGCAATATTTATAAAAATTTCGTGTTATCTACAATCTAATTTCGTTCGCATGATATACACCTCTAAAAAACATCATCCCTAGAGGCACAAAAAATACCTATTTAGGTTACCCGTGTTGGTTACCATTCATTGTATGTAGGATCTATATGTATATTTTACTTAATATACTGAATATTCAAATGTTTGATTTACTTATCAAATTTGTAACCGTAGTTTTTTATGTAATATAATAAAAAATCATGATCGAAATTTGGAATATTAACTTTAAAATATATCCGGTTAAATTCGTAATTGATAAAATATACATTTTTGCCATAATATATATTAAATTGATTTCATCAGGATTTGATAAAATAAACTTCTACATAAAAAGTCTATTAACGACGTATTTTAATTACTTGATAGATAAATTGTTTTTTAGCTATTTATTAAATTATTCTATTTATTCAGAACATTTATTTTCAATTTTAAATGAATATCTATGCAATCTAATAAAAATATTTTAAAAAATAGTCTCAGAAAATAAGTAATGAATTATAAGCAACTATTATATTAGGCACAGAACAACGTTTAATACAATAGTATGATCAAAAATGTGAAATAAACATTGAAATTGCAGACATAATTACATGACATATACATATTTAATAATTTTAATATTATGAGCAGTTATTATAAAAATAACTTATACTCATCAAAGATGGGTATATTTGGGCATATAAAGGGCATATTTGGTTTAGTAAAATGGTCTACATTATATTTTTATTTAATTATATATTCTATACTCAGATGTTGTATGCAAAAATCATAACCTTAGAAAACAATAAAAAAATAATTCGTTAATTTAATTTTTTTTTCAATATCGACTAGTAATGTATGCAGTCCTGCAAACAAGTTTTACATAAATGAATTAACTTACAAAATATTGTAATTTAAAATCACTTAAAAACCGTGAAACATATTATAAGTACAATATAAACACAAGAGAACATATTGTTAAATTGTATCTGATTTGGTATATATAATATTTATCTATAACGAATTACTTTGTATATATTATAAATTACTTAGGAAATCCAAGAAAATTGTAAAACGCATTTGTAGAAAAATAAGAAACCCATATAATTGAAATATTCTAATAACAATATGAAACTTAATTGATGTAATATCTACTGTAGACTCCAAAATAGGTATAAATACAAACTTTGCAAAAATGTTTTTTAAATAGAACAAATTGTAAAAAAAGATTGAATCAAGAAGAAATGCTGCATCTAAACTTTTTTCTCGTAGTAAGAAAGCAATCAAATGTCACAATAACAAAAAGGTTCAACAGTGCCGCGTGCTGTGTAACAATCATAGTGTTTGCCTACAGCGCCAATTTACAGTAGGTGTTATATTGAATTGAACACAATTACACTACAACACTTACAACTAATAATAAGTCAATCTGATTGTGTACAAGTCAATGCGGACGAAAAACTATCGATAAAATGTGTAGGCAGGACAGTTTCAAAAATAGGCTCATTTTGAAATAAATATAATATATTATATTAAACCATAAAAAATGTCAAACATGAACGCAATTTCTTAATTTATAGATGTCTTTTTAAAATGGTGAACCTCATTCACATACAAGATTTGAGAAGTTATCTTTTACTGAGAGTACTAAATTATGCACAACAGCTATTAAAATCTTACAATTTAAATATAGGAGAAACAATTAATTGGACCTAGTTAAAACATATAACACCAAACTCAATTTACATATACAAATAAGACATAACAATTGTAATGATGCTATACTGGTACTTTCGACTAATTATGGCAGAATAGACCACACTACCCTAGTTTTGAATATTTGTTTTAAATTAATCAATTAAATAATTATTAAATAATGGTCATTATCAAAGTAAGCCAATTTTATTAGTAAAAAAGCCCAATTTTATTTAGTTTCTAATAACAATTTCAGAAACATTAAGAGCAAAAAAAGTTTTTAAAAATATTTCTTGGGCTGAAATGAGATAATTAAAAGGTTAAATATATCTAAAATATTATGCGATTTATAAATGTATTTTCCAGATATTTGAAACCTTATGTTTTGTAAGTTATCGTCAAAATATCGAAACAATTAAATATTTAATTGCAAACATTTTATAAAGACTGGACTTCAAATCAGAAAGACGTTGATTCTAAACTAATAATTTCTTTATACTAATGTGAATAATATGTTTGTGCCATAGAAATATTAATTACACTACATAAAGATATGTTTATTACAGGTAGAAATAATTGACAGTTAAAATCATCTAATCACAAATGAATATTATTAAAATCTTTTACTGAATTAAAAACTTTGCAAAAAAATGGTTATGATATAATTATCGCTAATATGTACATCTAATTATAATATAAAAGAAAATGTCTCAAAATATAAGACACACAAATACTACTGAATTTGTAAATAGAAAGCCCTTTGGCCAATCCAGAATAGGTGAAACACTCTGGCAGAATGGGTCATCAATCAGTCACCCCAAGTCCAAGTCCAAGCGCTATACGGGAGAGTACATCCCCAGTTTGGTAGCAAAGTAGAGTTTGGCAAGACGATGTTCAGCTGCTAGTGATCTGAAATAGGGACAAATAGAATTTTTATTAGTCACTTATCAAACAACATAAACTATATTTTGCCGTTAGGTCGTCTTACAGTCGTTCCTTGTTGGAAATGAATTCATTGAGCCCGAGCAGGACGATTGTCCAGAGGGCCGCTAAAGACCAGACCGCTACGTGGACTGCACTCACTCTACTGGCGATGGAGGGTTGGGCCCACCACACCACCGGAATGTGCAGCAGTTGGAGGGTTATCCTGGCAAGACAGTGTGGAGTGTGGGGAAGGGAGGGTTAGACATATACTAGTTTACAATTTGGATAATTTGTACGTCATGTATCACTCAGGCCATTTCGACCATTTCTGCCATTAATACAAACAGCAAATGTTCACGATACAGTTTGCAATGGTTACGGAGTTTTGAGACAATTTCTTTTCACATAAATAAAATATATTTTTTTATTATACTCTGATAAACATATAATTGAAAGTTTCAGGTCTGACCAGTACTAGACTGGACACTAAACAATGTTTTAAGGATCATTCAATTTAATTACTAATTGAACCTAATTTAGACACTAAGTTTTTATGGAGATGTTTTAACTATGATTAAGGTTTGGTGTATTATTCGGCTGGCTATTATTACTATCATGTCAACACTATTATAATATTCCCTCTCTTTATACCTATTAAAGTTTCTAACCATTAATGTACAGTGCTGGTTCGGTAATAGTTGATTCAAACTGAAATAGTTCGTATAATTTGTGCTATCATAAAGGAACACTATTTTGAAGACAGCTTTAATTTACTTTATTAAAATATTTAAAAAAAGACAATCCCTGTAATTCTTCATTGAAAAATGATAGTGTAAAGTTATTTTTTAAATCACAAAGCCGTACATTTTAAAAATAATTAATGATATTCACTGATTTGAAGAATAATTACCCAGTCGACTTAAAAAAATCACAAAAACTAAGAACACATGAAACAATTAGAAACTATATATAACATCAAACGTTTTATACGTTAAAATAAACTAATATTTATTTATAATTTAATTAAATAATTAGATAATAATGTAAGTCAACAAAAACCATTTTTGGCTTCTTCAGCGAATTTGTAAGTGATATATATTATATATACAATGGTATAGTAGAGAGATAAGCTAAAGTTTATAGTTTCATCTAAAATAGTCGAGCTTAAGTCCCACTAATATTGATGGTTTTGTTTAATTTGGTTACTAAGATCAAGTCTTACAAAATGAAATGAATAATAAAATACAAGGTTTTTTTAAACCAACAAAAAATTATTTAAAACAATGTGTTTATCTGATACCCTAAAACATTTTCAAATTTCAATTTTGCGTAATTTTAGAAATACTACTGATACGCTAATATAAGGTGGTACATCTAAAATAGGAAAGCTTATTCGATTAAGTTAAGCTGTATACATAACAAGACTATGATGTCAATCAAAACAACAACCAAATTTAACCTATAGAGAAACAAAATAACAAAATAATTTCAAAACAAATTTTGCCAATATCGTTTAACTATAACTACTTATTTCCTGACATTTTAGAGCGAAAATAATCCTTATGGAAAATAACATACAGAAAAAATTTTGCATCAAACAGGTAAACTCAACTTAACTTACATTTCCTGATAACAAGCCATTGCGGTTAAATGACTTTTAGGTATACAAATCTGGCTTATCTCGGGGAAATCAGATTTACCCAAATAACACTGTTATATATAACAACAAGATAGGGAAACATATTAAATGTTATTTTCTCGTAAACTGATCTATACCAGGATAAAAATGTTTTGAGACATTTTGAGAAGGATAAAAACGAAAGAATGATTAGTAATAGCTTGAAGAATGTTTAGTGTACTTTTACAAAAACATTTTTTGACAAAAAGACGAGATACGTTTTAGATGGGTGATTGCAATGGAGTTCTTCCAGAGTTGTCGGCAAGGATTTGAATGATTGTATGACTGTGAGATTGTCGGGGACGGTGGAATTGTTAGTGTTATGTATGGACGGCGGTAATATAGGGGACTTCAAACAAAAAAACTGCGCTTTATATTGATATTCCTTGGTTGGTATGTTTTTATGTATGCAGGTTAATGAAACAAATAATTTAAAATATATGGTTAAATAAATTTTAAAATATTTGTTCAGTATTTGTTATTGTGGTTTGTTATAATCAAAATCAGTTGTATTTTTTCAATTAACATATATTTTAAACCAAAACCTTTCCATAGACACACAATATTATTACAAAGTATTATGATGTCATGGAATAAATTATAACAGCAATAAAAATATAATTCAATCAATTTTTTAGATATACACAAAGTCATGTATGTAATATCCGCTTTTAAATATTTTATACAACATTATATTTTTTATTTTCCCTAGTAGATTTATAATTGCAACAAACATAAAATGTAACTTACATAACTCCAGCAACGATACACCAACAAGGATTTGAGACGAAACGAAACGCCCCAAGTTTCTGCCCAAAATTAGCGTACGAAAAGGAAATGATAACTGCGCAAAGAATAAAAGAAACGCCACATTTAAGCCACACTTGTTGACAATAACTTGCGGAACTTAATTGGTTTTAAACTTACTAAAATAAATACCGATTTGAATACAGGCGAATTCAGAAACGACCATTTCAACTTCAAGAAAATCTTTTAAAGACAGACTTGTCACGTTTTCTGAGCCACTTGAGTTTCTAAAAAAAATTATGACATATTTAGGAAACAAAAGCAATAACCTCTATTTCCTAATATGAATTTATAGTTTATATGTAGACCACTGTATGTTTTATTTATGTAAAATCCAGTGCATGCAAATAATAACTTCGTTGGCATAAGCCAAATATTCACATTTTGTTCATATTCACTAACTTACAAATTTGAATATGTCTAAAAATACTGGGAATAACTTCAATTAATAAAAAATTAAAGAAAATTATATATTTCTATAATTATATAATAAAAATGAAATAAAAGAACAACCTATAAATATAATTATAAGGAAATGATGTGACGTAAAATAATAATCCGAAATTCCTTAAAAAATACGACAAAACATAAAATTATAATGAGATGCTTCAAAAAAATCATACCGTTAAAATTATACGTTACTTAAAAATAGTTAAATAAAAACTAAAAAAGTCAATAAAATTGATCAAAATTGATTTTTAAATAATCTTATAGATATCACAATATCTAAAATTGGATACCCTTTTTGATGAGGATCTTAGCGTGTTCATTATCAAATAACAATAAACATCAATTAGAAAAGATATCATGATCAAACTTCCAGTACAAAGTTGTCAGCATATTTTTATATCACAGCGAGAAACTAAAACAATCCAACTAAAAGGTATGAACAAAGCCAAACTGTGTTCACAAAGCCAATTATTAGAACTTTCATTTCAGTACATTAATTAGATTATTTCAATTTAAAAATAGCAAAAGATTATTTAAAAAATAAATTCCATGTAATAAAAACATGCATGTTAAAGAATTTAAATTATATAAAATTGTATCTGAAAGCATAACAGATTTCAAATTATGACATCTACTTTAAAAACTAACAAATGATTAATGAATATATATGCTAAACATCCGTGAGAAAATATAAACTACAATTATATTCAGAAAACAAAACAAAATAAAAAACAAAAATAAAATAAAATAAAATACATGCAACAAACTAAAGACAGGTTCTATAAAAGATTGGATATTTAAAAGATTAGAACTACTTCAATTGATTATTTTAAAAAGTTTATTTTTATAATTAAACAACCTATTTTCAGTTCTGTTATGTTTACTGCAACATGTGAACTTCTTTATGAAAAACCGACATTCATTAAGGATAATATTGTAACAGTGTTTATCGGACTGGCCCCAGGTGATCATCATAATATAGCAGGCCCGTATAACTCACGACTCAACAAACTATTATCTAGACTGAATAAATTGTGGATAAATACAGCCACTTCATACATTTATAATAAAACTGAACAGTACGCTCATAGAACCAATCAACTATGTTTCCTGCATAATTCAAATTGCCAGCAATTCTAGCCTTGAATAAATCAACAACTATACAAGTTGTAAACATTTGGCATAAATAAATATTGAACTCGTAATAAGAATATTAAGTAGTATGTTGAATTTAATTATCAAAATTAGTAATTACTATAGATTTCTACACTGAGATTTTGGTGAAAAACCACTTTACATATCAAGCATAATTATGGTTGCGATTTGAAATAGAATGTGTATCATTATGGTGTATTGTTTACAAATTGACACAATTCTATTACTTTATATGGCCTGAAAAGAAACCTAATTTATTAACTTTTCCAGGTTTTCCATGAAAGCAGGATAAGAACCATGATATATAAATGCTTAATTCTACTAACCACTTACTGAAAGGTTGTCGTGGTGATGGCGTCCGTGGCGATCTGGTACATGTTGACACAGGCAGTCGCTACACACACGAATAGCGATGGTAGGAACCTGGTGATGCTGGCCCAAGCAAACCTACAGCACGTCTGACAAGAGGTGGGGTGATAGACAGTCCAGTTTGAGATCACATGGAGTATAGATATGAAGTGCCTAATCAAGTTTATAGGCAATCCACAATATGATCAGAGCGATGCAATTCCAACATACAGTATGTTCATTATTATAAAAAGGCGTTTGAAAAATAATAAATAAAAAAGTGTTTTACATCATTTTGTATGGCAAGAACATGAACTTTTCAAATATAAAAATACCCAATGTGTATCTATAATTAAATGCATTACTTGTTGAGATTGTAAACCTCTGATTGGATAGTTTGTCTCATATAGTCAGCGAAAATGTGATATAATCTATCCTTTGTGTTTCACTAGTGTGTCGGATATTAATAATTTTCCCCAACAGAAATGTAAAGAAAGCGATGAAATAAAATTTGTTGGTTACATTGAAATAAAATTATTCAAAAAGCGATTCCCTAGATTACGTAACCCCCAAGTTAATCTTTCTATACAGACAAATCGCAACTTGAAATGTTATTGGCATTGGAATTTTTTTAACTGTATTTTAGTTCAACTTTTTATATGTGGTTTCAAAATAAAAGTAATATAAAATATAGATATAATTAAACATTTTATAAGTTATACAATACATTCGACTGTGAACTGAGAAATGCTCACAATTATACTAAAGATTATCGTGCAGTGGTGTGAAGTAAATTAAACAAAGCGGTAAATGTGTGCAATATATAATAATATTTAGGGTGATATTATACAACAAAAAATGCAGACAATAACACTGTTCGTGTGTTTCAACATTTTTTTGCGAGCAAAGAAAATGCATTTGTTATTCGTTTATACTGTGATACTAATTAAAAAATGTACATTATCCAAAAATATTTTGGGTCGATTTTTTTTGAAAAAGTTAAAATAGCCAAAAACACACAAATACATCAAAATAATATGTCAAGCCGAAAATTTATTACAGTTTCAATTAACCAAGTTTTGACCACATATAGTCTAACATCATATTCTTCACAGATTTATGATTGTAGCGCATGTTAAATGTTTCGAAGGTTTGGTGGAGCCTTTTTCCGTGCTGATCACTGACTGCAACTTGTCGACTTAATAATTCTGGTAGATGTACGTCGATATAATGCATTTTAGGACTGTAATTTATTTCTAAATTACAACAATGATAGATCCACAAGTTTCCTTTTATCTGTAACAGACGCATCACTGGGAACCAAAACATATCGGAACACATCAAGAATAGCTTTCCAACAGTTATTCTGTTCTTGTGAAAGAGCAGCTCCGCACTCTTGTCTACCTAGCTGGGGCCCTGTGAATATTCCACGTCCTGTCAATTTCTGAGTGGATGTCCTTGGAAATAGTTCACCAACAATCGACATTGCAGCTTCGTTCTTAAGATATTTTATGAACTGTTTAAAAATACTCAGTTTCAGATGCAGCACCGGAAGTATAATGCTATACCTGAGGATAAGTGGTGGATTTTCAACACTGCCCTGGCCACCTCGGTTATGCTGAACAGATGCCCTACTGGAAGGTAGATCTGGATAAATAGATTTCTTTCTTCTAGTTCCTATTGACGCCAGAAAAAAATAGCAATCGCTGTTGTGGTCTTTCGGTTCTCTCCAGACATATGGAATGCCAAATGCCATTCATTTGCTTGTACCATTCAACGAACCTAACAAGTTACTGTAGCAAGGGGTAAATGAAAACTGTGGAGCCCAGTTTTTTCAAATATCTTGCTTCAAAATCAAGCCAAAGTATTGAGCTTCGGCAAGTTTGGAATTGGAAAGAAGTTAATATTGACGGGAATTGTTTTTAAAAAAATGGTCACATAAGTAACAAAATTCATCTTTGTCATATTTGCAAGCACGCTTTGTCATCTTAAAAAAATGAGTTATGAGCCTTTATAATACAACGTTTGTTTTTTATAGTATCCCTGTGGGATAGAAAATCAAACAATTAATAGAATAGGAATTGGATGGCTTCTAATTGGATGAAAAAATATTATAATTTTTTTTCAAATTTGAAAAATTTCGAAAAAAAAATTTGTTTGAAAATGTTTGAAAATTATTATTGACATGACTATCAGTATCATAAAATACATTGAAAAAAGCTTAATTTGTTTTGCTAACGAAAAAGTGCACGAACAGTGTAATTAATTGACATAAATTCTTAATAATTGAATATAATATTTAATACTTTTAATACACTAAAATATCTTCATTAATTGTAGAACCGCCTGGCGATGGCGGATAAGGCCCAAGCTAATTTATCTTAAAATAAAAATTTACAGTAGGACCCTCAAGGGAGATGGATAAATAATACCCACATTTTTTCGGTTCGTCACTTATAGTTTAAGAAGTACATTACAGAGTTTCTTAAAAAATGAAAAGGTGTAAATTAGATTATAAAGGGTAATGCGTGTAGAAATGAGAGATAAATATAAATTGTTTTCGTCGTCATTAATGACGTCATAGACTGGACTTAATTAAATAAAAAATTATTTGAAATATTTCATTTTTCGGCTATAAATAAAATGATTAAGAAAGTTATTTAGCTAAAAAGTTGTTATACTTTGTGGGTATATAGGTCATATGCAGTAAACAGAAATCGAAAACTTTTTAAAAAATACAGTGAATAGCTGCATCTTATGCTATATTGAATGGGCACACTATTTAATGATGACACAAGTAATGTTTCACAAGGCCTATAATTTTTATTTTCTGTAGATTTAAAATCGATTATAAAGATCTTAAACAGGTCCAACAATTTAAATAGATACTTCATTTACAATGTGAACAGTATGTTAAAGTCTGGGGGAACAGCAGGCCTCCCTCCAACACGGAACTGTGTAATTTAAATATAGTCAATAAATTGAATAATTTATTTACAGAAAAATGACCAACAGTAGAGCTGCGTAATTAATACTCAAAGTCACAATTCACACATATAATATAATAATTGTGGGTGGCCTGCTGTTTCACAATGACATAAGACAGTGCTGTGCCGTGCCGTGCTGCAGCCCACCTTCTTGGTGAAGAGTTTGACCCGCTTCTGCGGCGGCGACTTGGCCGGCCGGTTCCTCTCCACCCGGCGGCCCATTACCCCCGCGGCCAGAGCGGTGACCAGCAGGGTCTGCAGCCAGATGAGGTGGCGGCCGGAGAGGAGATGGGAGGGGAGCAGAGCCGAGCCCACACTCTGGACCAGACTCAGGGAACAGAGGCACACCAACAGGAAGTTGAGGCTTAGGAGCAGGTTATGCACCAGGTAGCGCGACTGACGGGGGGCAAGGGGGGAGGGGGATGGGGGTGGAGGAATATCATCGCACCAAATTAAAACACTTCTCCAAAACGTTTATACTAATTGCTAGTAAAACGTATAATAAAGATTTTTTAATCACCTTTCAGTGTTTTTAAAAATGTTACCCTAAGTTGTGCAATCTGGTAGTGACTTTTTTAGTATATGTTGCTTAGTTGATAGCAAAACTTAATTATCATACATGCCGTAGCATAAAAAGATCAAGTGGAAGACGACTTAGCTATGTCTATCATTTTAAGACACATTTGGAATGTTACCTTTTGTATAGGCCTGCTTCAAATGAATATTTAAAATAATTACATTATTAATGTCAGTATAAATTAGTCATGATTTTTTGTATTAGCCTGTTGTATGTATGTTGTTGATGAAAAAAATGGTTTCGTCGTCCTAGGATCAATTATATCTATTTAAATTGAAATAAATATATCATCTAATTAACATGTTATTAATTAACTCATAATGTGTATTATGCAGTGTGCAACTAATACTGCTTGATAAATGAATTAGAGTAATACTGTAGTATCAGCCCAAATAACAAAAAATACAATATAAGTAACATTAATCGCAATATAGTGGTCCTTGAAATGAAACCACTTTCAGGTGTTTCTCATTGATCTCATATGTGGATCTCAATAATTCTGTTTTATTAACCATGAAAGCGCTGTTTATTTCACTGGATATAGTAATCACAGTTACTACCACGCAAATAAATTGTAAGCAAAACTGAGAGGAAGTATGTATCTTCAATGAAAGTGAATTAGGCGATATCTGATTCGAAAATGACGGTGCAGAATTTAATTTGTTTTATGGAAAATCTAAGCTATGTTAAAAAGAGGTAAATTGACCAGTCAACCGAAAATGTTATTGATCGCATCGATTCGACTTTCATTCACTTCATTTAACAGCGGTAGAGTGCTGCTATGACTATAAAGTTGCATGAGAGGTTATATAATAGGATGACGTGAAAACTCGATTATAGATAGGCCTATAATATACTCAAAAAACACCGTATATGTCTCAATATTTGAAGAAGAAAAATAGTATACTCTTATCCAGACGAAAATAATTAGCAAAAACAACTTACATTCAATAATCAAAATAGAATAGAACTGCCATTTCCACTCTTTAGTTGAATTATCAAGCTAATAATGTTAATGTCAGTGTACTTGGACAAAGTATGAGCACAAAACTTTTTGACAATTACCAAATTTGACTGAATCAATTTTAATTCTACCAATATAACGTTTATTAATATGTTCGATATAATATAAGTTTATCAGATCTATATAATAATATGTTCACATATTCACAAGTTATTAAAACAGTATTTAAGGTCTAAATAAAAAGTCTGTGAGAGTTTCATATAATGATTGAGGATTTACGAGCAGTGTGAGTGATGAAAGTTAAATGAGTAAGTTTTCAAGGAGTGAAGAAAATCAAGGATCTACTAAAAAGCATATTATATTAAATTTAAGTTATATAAACATAAATAATTGTTTTAATATTAAGGATAGTAGATTGTCGCAATGAGAATTTGTAGGGACTTATTATATTCTTAATGAGAATAATACAAATGGTAATAGCTTTTGGAAACATATTTAAGAAATAGTATTAATAACATAACTAGACAATTTAAATAAAAAATTTACTAGTCTAAGGAATTTCTTTTTAAGAAATTTAAGTTTTTAATACTTTAAAAATCAAGTGTTCAGAATCTTGAAAATTAAATGTTATATATTTGAAATTTGTTATATACAGATCAAGATTCCCACCCCTTTTATGGGAGATTTCTTCGGACTATTTCTATACTTTCATACAGACTTCCCATTCAACAATATAAAATTAAAAGCTTATTAAACTAACAATACTGGTATAGTATGGTATATCTAAAAAACATACACCCGTAGTAAATATATTTTTTCTGTTACTGAAATAAAAGCGCAGACAACGTCTAGACATCAACAGATAACAATATGTCGAGTACTCTCTGTGGCGCCCCGACACTGACCTCATTGATAAGCGTGAGCACGATAAAGCCGTCCTCGCGTCGACCGTTGATAGCGCAGGGCAGACTGCTGATCTTGGCGGCCAACTCCAGCGGGAGGAGATGAGGAGCGGCGGTGGGAGAGAACGCCGGCACCTCGGGGGGGACAGCACAGTCCTCCTTCTGCCGAGAGCAGACCATCGCTAGCACCGGGGTCACCGCGATGGAGCAGTCGCCCTGGACGAAGAGCTGAGTGTTCTCGACGGAGAGGGAGCTGCCCAGAACACAGACCACCTCGCCGTACTCCTGCATGATGCTGATCATCTCTGATACGGCTGAGAGGATAGTGTTGGGGGCAGGTGTGTTCCTGCTTACCGTACATAACTAATATACAGTATATACTAAATTAAAAATACATACACAGTACACTGGATAGTAAATTATTACTTTAAACATATTATATTATTTATTAAAAAATTAAAAAAATTTATTATTATTTTATTATCAAAAAAGTAAGCTGAAAGTCCAAAGTCCCGCATCATTATTTAATCCACAGGTTTGACATGCCATCTTAATAATATCACTCCAGACCTGTTTTACATAGAGTACAAGTTTTGATTGGATTGTAAATATAGATATATCGGATAATATATATATAGTATACATTGTATTTGTGGTTTGTAATAACACATTCCTTTTGTTTGACCTTTCTGGAGTTCAGTCGGGAATGTTTTTTTTCATTTAAACCATCTTGATATTATTAAAAAATTGTGTTTCATACTTGACAGTCGCTTCGATAATTTGATAATAATTTTTGGTCCTTTTTATTTCTGATTTGTTTTGTGGTAGTGTTGAGGAATGGAATAAAATGTGATCATATAACAGAGAACACCTAAATTTATCTATCACACACTGACGGAAAGTTGTCTCTTCTGTCATTTCCACTACCGCAAATCCAACACTAGGAAAACATATTTTGGAACTTTTGGAAAGTCATTCCGACTGTGATTTTCCCATTATTATAACCATTTTTACCATGAATACTATAACAGAACTCCCAACATCGACAGATATGTTTAACCCGTTTTGGTTTCATTTTTGTAATTAACGTGATGCATAATTACAGGAAGAGATTATTTAAAATACAGTAAAAAATAATATCGCACACACTATCTTCATATTTGCAGAAAACATCAAAAAATAAATTTATTGACAGTTTTTGTTCTTACCAATACTGGACAGTAAAAAAACATATAATTCCATAGTTGGAGACATTTAATAGCGTTTTAATTTAATATGATATTTTATTGTTTAAAAAATAGTACATATCTATTTTAGGTTACGTTGGAGGCTAGAATTTATTACTATATTAAAAATAGTATTATTACTATTGTGTCACGTCTATACTATCATTACAAAATATTATTTTGTCAAATTTATACCATTTACAACGCTATTTTTTTATATCTTCTTATCGATTCTCAAACATAATATTTGAAATATTCTCTTATTATTATCACCCTTAACCCCTAGTTTATTAAATTTCTCAACATCTTTGTTTTTTTTACCTTTCTGCAACATACTATATTTATCAGTAAAATTTACATATTATTTTATATTATATATTTATAAAGAGATCGTACCTGGCGGAGTGCAGTCAGTAAAGAGGGAGACCTGCAGAGGAACATTATCAATATGTTCAAGATGCGGTCTGATGCTATTGATTCCACGAGGAAGTTTTGACTGAAATAGAAAATCAAATTAATTTAATTCATGTTACACCTTACATTGGGTGGGTTGCTCGTATCGTTGGTACCAACACCAGCGTTGGTGTTGGTAATTTTTTAGTTGCTCGTCTAATTGGTGAGATTACCAAAGCATGCGTTGGTGATTTCGCTCTAT
>JAUZND010044244.1:0-18131 GCA_034780555.1 Coelogynopora nodosa | reverse complement strand
ATCCTCTGATACACATTTACAACAAAGTGTACATCTATCCTCTGATACACATTTACCACAATGTGTACATCTATCCATCTATCCATCTATCCTCTGATACACATTTACCACAAAGTGTACATCTATCCTCTGATACACATTTATAACATTTTGTATCATATCAAACAATTTGAAGTGCTTGAAATTCTCAAAAAGTATAATATCCACACCTAATAGATTATATATTATATTTATTAATACAATAATGTAGTTTTTCTAATAAACTATAATAAAACTTTAAAATAATAAACATTAGTTTCAATTATTTTGAAGTAAAAAGTTTGACTACTAATAAGTAGTCGATTTTAAGTTGCTGAATAATATACATTATATATCGCGAGTGATTTCAGCATGATGTGATATAACGATAAATACTCAAAAAAATTAATAATTTTCCGTGAAATAAAAAATAATAACATAAAAAATCTGAATAAATGTAATATATAGATTATCCGTTCTTTAGTAGAAACAATAATGTTAATTCCTCATCTTTTTTACCTTATTTTTTGCCACCTTAAGGAGAAATTCTGTTAACTTAAAGATATTGATTGATTTTATTTATGATATATAAATAAACATTATTTTATCTTCTATATTGTTTAAAAATATAGATTTTGTTTTATTGTAATTTTTATACTTACGATAAATTTTGAAAGAAGTTTTTTAGTTAGTTTAGACTTATTACTATTCACAAAAACAAAAAGTTGACTGTTTGGACAAAAAAGTTAATTGTATAGATTGGTAAATAAATTTAAGATATATTCTTTTTTGTCTAGTTTTCGGTCAACCAGTTTTGAACTGGACGGAATTCTCAACTGAATTCGCCAACAAGTACAAAAGTTCTTCTTAATGAATATAGTGCATATAGTTACAACGAACTAACTCTGATTTCATTCGGGGAAAACTTAAATCCTATTTGGAGACTGAACAAGTACCTTTTTGAAAAAGTCTAAAAATTAATTATTAACCTATCTCATTTAAAATATCCTATACTAAGGAATCAAATAACAAATTAAATTAATAATTACTAATTTATCTGTTCTGTGTGTAAAATAATACATAGCCTAAATTATAATGTTGTATTATTGGATTCTACGATATATCAGGACCAAATTTTACGTATTCATTTTTTTGTAATTTTAAAAATTATTGTATATTTCAATTCAATACTGATGCTTTTATAATTTAATTGCTTTCCATTTATCAATCGGAATAACTTGTGAAATACCAGGTCAAATACCACTTACTTCAGAAAGGTCATAGTATAATCAGGATGTCAAGCTTAAATAAATATCCCGTATCCGCATCAAAAAGTACTAAAAATAATAAAAAGGTGGTTTTTAAAATTGCCGTCTAATTTGACTCATACTTTTTACCATAGGAAAAGTACTAACCTAAAAACAGTAATATTTTAAATAACTGTTCGTTAATATGTAATATTCCTAGTAAGATGTGGATCAACAATATATTTATGATATACTTACTATTGACTACATTTAAAATGCAAATATTAAATTATTATCAAAAAAAGTAATACTTTGTTTTAAAATGAATATTATAAATTTATATAATTATAATTTATAATTATTTTTTTTAATTAAAGAAAAAGAAAATTATTAGGTCGATGTTTCGATTTCATGAAGAGATCATTATTAAAAATAATTGTTTTTGTTTATTTATCCTCACTATTTTACTCTAGTGAATTGACTTTCATAATTTTATTATTAAATACACATATATTTTCAATATAAATTAAACTGTAAACATGTCGGTTATTCAATACATAATTTAATAATCCTCATAAATTTTAATTACTAACATTAAGAAGTAATCAAATAGTAGTTATATGTAGCCTATAAAGCACTATTTTAAGAGGAATTATTAAATATAGCAAGAAAAGTATATGTTTTCCTCAAGCAAAAAAATGATTAATCTCAGATCAGATAATCTGTGTCATAATATGGAAAAAAGAAGCAATGAAGTAAATTGATGCCCCAATAGCTACACTTAAGGAAAATCCTCTTAATCAAACTCAGATCATATTATACACCAAAATGTAAATAAAATAAAATATGTATAAAACTTTTCAAAATAAATGATGTATTTACTCATTTTCACAAGGGTAACATAATTATTATTACAATAAAACAATAGATTCCATAGTTATACAAAGTGCCAAAAAGCTTAGACAATTATAACAATATATTATATTTATTATGAAAAGAACTCTGGTTGTTATACTTAAAGTTTTTTTCGAGATTTAAGCTATTAAAATGTAGTATCTGAATATTGTTCAACGTGTTAAATATTATATAAGAAATGTACACTAAAGATAAACGCAGCAGACATTGAGACATTTAGCAAGATATAAACAATTAGGCCTACTCATAAATGAGTCATAAATGCGGCATAAATACCTCTCGATATAATAAATAATTAAAATATTTATATCAAGCAAGCAAGCATTTACTTTAAAACAATATCTATTTACACTACGCTAATTTTTACGAACTTTTTAAGAAAATATATTCAATTATTTGCGTAAATTTTTGTTAATTTTAAAATCAATTAGCAGGAAATTTATTTTATTTTTTAGAATTAAACTAAATGTTTAAACATTTTATGCCAACTATGAGAATCGAAGTTTTCAACATGATCAAAATAGTATAATTAACTTATTTAAGTTTTACGGGTAATACACATCAAATAATAATGGGGTAAAATGAGTATACTAACGATAGTAAAACATAATTATTTATCATATACAATACATGCAAAATAAGCATTTGAGCAAGCAGTAATTTTTAAAAGGGATATTACAATAATCCAATACAATACAAAAAAATACAAAAAATATTTAAATCAACCTGAAAACGTCAATCAAAGTTTACGTTAGATCCCTGCAAATGTATATATGTATACATTTAAATCATAACCTGATTGATAGAATTAAAAAAATATTATAATTAACTCAAGTCAAGTTATTTTGAGCCCACAACCCGCCCATCACAGGTTTTCACGCTGGCAATAATCGTTTTACAGAGTCCGGATTTGCATTGACTGTTCCTGGCACAAATTCCGGAGGATCCAATCTTCCCCAGCGTGTCCGAGTCGGCGGAACAAGAACCTGTCGCGGGTATGCAGTAATTGGAGAAGCACTGAGCATCGTTCTGGCAGCGACCGCCCCCTCCGACCTTCCCCTCGACCGCGGACTCTCTGGCGCACAGGTGCCAGTATTTTGAGTCCAAGTGCCGATTGCCCATGTCGAAGCAGTAGCCGGACCTACACCGGCTGTTGTCATTGTAACAAGGCGCTCCGGAGAGGAGATTTGCACTGGCCAGGGTTGCTAAAAGATGAATAGGAAAAAGATTATAATAAGACTATATATATATTTATATAAATATGTACAATAAGGAAAGGCTAATATTGTGAATAAACAAGGGATCTCGCATTTATATACGGATGTAAAAATGTTGTATTCTTAATAATAATGTACAAAATAACGTCACACACTCAGCTATTAGAGTAGCTTAATCTATTGTTGCGTTGATGAAAATAATTATGAGAATAATTCGTAACTACGCATTGCAATTTGGTTTTAATAAATCAAATCAATTTATTTTTAATCAATTTCCTCATACGTGATTCAACTAGATAGTAGCTGAACATTTCATAAACAGAACGTCGAACTTAAGTAACATACACTTTGGTTCGACAAACAACTTGGAAGGCCATTTGCGATAGGTTAGTACAAAACATAGTTAATTAAACAAGAATGCAATTCAGACATGGGCGGTGACTTGTTATATCATTTTCAGGATGTATCTAAAAAATTGCAGTATATAATACTAAAATTTTGTTCACATTTTAAATAAAAGTAAATCCAATTAAACAGTAGGCATAGTGCATACCATCAACTGAAAACCATTTAAATTATGTAGTAACATATATATATATATCACGAATATATATAAGCCTAGTTGTATAAACATTACTATATGTATATATGTAGTTTTGCGCACTAACTAATTATATATATTTTAAATGTTAGAAAAAATTATGGAAAATATTTTAAAACCTATTTTTATAAAATTTATGACCCAAAACATTAAATATAAAGAATTTAGACTTTTAAAAAATATATGAAATAACAGAGTTAGTCCTTCAACACATTTTGTATTTTTTCTTATATGACATTTTCTCTCTAAATCTAGTACAGCAGATAATAGATTTTAACATTACAGCGCCCGCATATAAATTAATTACTGGTAAAATCATAGAGATTGCTTTCTCAACTATCCTATAATATTGGGTTTTAATTCAGAACATATCATTAGTAACCCATTATATTAGAATATTGTATTTTTAACATAATTATAGAGCTGACCAAATTGGAAAATTCTAAAGAAAAATTCATTATTTATTGGTTTTAAATTCTTTTGTATCTAATAAGGTAAACATTTACTATTTATAAAATCCATGTTTGTAAATAATTTTTCAGCGAATTAATAATAAAATAATATACATAGTTAATGCAATTTAAATAATGATAAATAAGGACTCACTGACAACAATTTAACATAATCCATGTTCCTATATTATTTATTCTAATTTATTAAAATGTATTAAAGTTATATATTAATATGAAATTGTTGTGAATGCTTCAAGGAGGTGATTATACAATAATAATAAATAATTATTCAAATTTACTGTTATCCTTGTTCGAATCACCAATTCCATATAATGCTTATAATATATAAAACAAACCTTGTTTCATATCACGAAATCAGATTATTTATTTTACATTATTTAGTGCACATTTTTTGTTAATTAAGTTATAGTCATTCTGGCAAAAGCGTTGTATATTGTCTATTAATTAATAACCAACTTTAAAATTATTTTTTAAATTTATCATCGATACACTTTTTCTCCAAAAACAAAAATTAAATTAAATTGCCCAATTAGGATTATAAAATATATACTGCTTACCTTTTGTGAAGATCAGCACCATAACAATGACCGACAAGTATAACATTATCAATCGAAACATTGTTTGTTTGATTATAAGAAGTGAAGTCTATTAAACTTGAAAATATATATGGAGAACTCGAGAGGTCTTCGGCACTTTCAAATTTGGTGATGGCTGATATAATCGGCGTTGAGTACAGCAGGTTAATTTGATTTCGCTCTGAAATCTCAATGGGTACGATGCTATTTATACTTCTCGGAGCTCCACCAGAAGAGACACATGTCTACACTGCGCCCACACTTTCCGGTAGACGTACTGTCAGCCCCCTTTTAGTCCATCCACCCTCTGCTTCGCTGTCTAGAGGCCACACACGGAATCGAGACGTCTACTGGGGGAGGGGAGGGGAGGGAAGAGAAGAAGAGAAGAAGTAACAGATCGCGATGGAATCATCCCGCTGCGATAGGTCACTACTCCTGAAAGTCTACTTCATTTTCAGCTACAATATATTTTCCAAAAAAGTAGCTTGTATATGTGGGCGGAATATTATAATAAAAATCTGTTTATTTTCATTCTTAGAAATCACCTGACTAAAGCATACGGAGAGTAAATCAAAGCGTTTTTGCGGCAATTTGGTTATAAATAAATTCTTAGGTTAATTTGACAAATGGAAGAAATTATGGTACATTTTTATGCCCTATGCTTTCTTTCTTTTGCATAATGCTGACTGCGTTTGCTTTACCCTAATAGACTAGTTATGGCCATCCCTAATATATTTTTTAGCTTCTCTAACTCTTGTCTAATTCAATGTTTCGCTTAATTTTTTTTCGTAGTTAAAAAAAATAGATTCCGTAATTGATATGTCTCACATGCTCTTTCTTTCTCTCTTTGTTTATTTTATTACAGTTGTTGTCTGGAGACCCGTTGATGTTGAAAGAGTGTTGGGGCCGAAAGTGAGAGGACGCCGGATAAAGGCTGCCAAAGTTTGCGGGTTTCCTTTGATAAAAAACCGTTTTGGTTATATAGTTAAAATCGGTTATCTCAAATTAAGTTAATTAAGTTAAATCGACGGGTTCGAAGGTTGGACCAGTCCAGTGTTTCTAAAAGGGGCCCGATGTTGTACACGATTTATTTATTTATTGCACTTGTTTTTAGTGTAACATCGAGAGTACTTACTATATGTCATTGTACGTGTTTATAATAATTTTTGCTTTCTATGATATTAACCTCTATTGTAACATACTCAATTAATGTAAAATCATTTTAATTTTTTATATAAATGTTAAATTTACCGTTTAATAAAATTAATTTTGTTAAATTATAATACGACTGAAATGAATAAAATATAATAAACATGTACAATTAAGTTAACACATATCCTAAATAATTCAGTCAATATTCGCCAAAAATTGCCTGAATGCACCACAACCAACAAATTAACATCTTTTTTTAAAGATATGTATAGAAAAACACTCTTGAAATGGAGAAAAAATGACATATTGATAAAAAATATTTTTCACTACAATATCTGGTAAGGTACAAAACCTATTTTGTACTTTATCTTGAGAGACAAGTGCATAACTTTTTTTCTCCAAAATCGTAGGTATACATTTCCTGTTTTTGAATCTTTCAACTTCAAACGCATAATTAAGAACAAAACATGTATTCATTGGAGAACGATAACGTATACAAGCATCTAAACTTAAGCTTAATATTCAAATTGTAAATTCAATCAATTTAAATATATAAAATGTTAATGCCTATTTTAACAAATAATTTCAATAGGAATTATTCAATATAACATTTTTATTATTTGGATTTTTCTCGATTTTTTAAAGGTTTAGTTGCTATATTGTAATTAGTTGTGAGTATAATCATACATTTTGTGGACCATATATATACTACTCGGACATATACTATATAATATACTACTGTTCGGATATTCACAAACAATATGTCTTCTCGAAAGCCTACAATTTGTACAAAATTGTTATAAAAACAATTTATATAATATACTTAAGTATAGATATATTATATAATCATTTAGAACATAGGCATATATATAGTATACAAATATCTGTATATAAATAATAAGACTTCCGAAAAATTTGAAATAAAAGTATAATGAATAAAGGTAAATAATAAATATATTAATAAATTATTTTCAAATTAGAGGTTTCTTATAAATTATAAGTGATGGTGCCACTATTTTAACGAAGATAGTATTAAAACATTCGCTAATGAATTAATATAATGTTGTCATTAAATGCTAAACATCTTGAATTTTTCTATTTTTAATTTTTTTTTAAATTAGTGAACATTTTTGTACCGAGGAAGCTTTCATGGGGAAAATATGGAAGCGGAACGTTTTGTCCCTCTCCCATGCTAAACATATCTCATTGACTTTAATTAAATTTTTGATTCCACGTTTAATCATTGAATTTTTCCAAAGAGCTTCAATTTTGTTGTTAAATAAGACCGGCGGTTTTTATAGTTTGATTTTGATACGTTTTTGATAATTTAAAAACCATTTTAATTTGCCTTCAGAATAGAAAGAATAAACATTTGTACGTTTCTATTAGTTAATCACGTAGAAATAAAAGGAATAAATAGTAATAAACTAATAATATTAATAAACAAATTGTAAGAATTTCCCTTATTTATTAAATTTAAATAAATAAATATTTTTGTTATATATTAATATTTATTTAGCTTTAAACTTTCGCAAAATATCTTTTCTCTTCAAATAATTAATGAATACTATATTCAAACAAATTTATATTCACAAAAAAGTTACAAAAAGTCACAAATATGGTACTTCTAGTGATTTATTATTTGACTTTAAATTAATTAAAAAAGGCATTTTCATCTCATTTTGTTAATTACAATGTGACTGTCTATGGATTTTAATATACATTAAGCTGAAATTTCATACGATATTTCGTCAGACAGAATATTAAAAAAATTACCTCAATTTTTGAAAATTTGAACATACTATTTTACATATTCTGTAGAGATGCTTAGTAATCACTATAAATATTATTTATAGAAAAAGTTGTCAGGTAAAATTGCTTCTGTCCGAAATCTAGTTTATAAAACAAAAGAAATATAAGATTTAAAAATGCGCATTATACACACAAAACAACAAACAAATTTATGAGACATTTTAAATATAATTACATTTATATGAATAAACCATATAACGTTATTATTAACATTGCAAAATTATGAAGTTGGAGAAATAAAGCGAGCGAAGGAGAACATGGCAAATCTAAAACAACGTTATTGATAGAATTAATAAAACCATAATTATTGGGAAACCATATGCTGATAACGTTAGAAACTTAACAAAATACTAAATTTGTCATTAACTTTCAATACGTTTACAGTAGAGTGATCGAAATATCAATATTAAATTAAAATATTTTCATTGGTTTTAAAAACAATTTTCAGATTTTATTGTTTCAAAAATACACCTTTTAGAAAGTATCCATGCTTGCGTCATTCATTCTTACGCATTGCGGAATTAATTGAGGATGAAAACTAAGCCATAACCCAATACTGGAAATGTTGGTCATGTGTTTTCTGAAAACTAGGACGAATTATTTCAATCCAGATTCGTGACATGTCGTAGAGTTAAAATATAGGTTGTTTGACACGATTACCTTAACGAGTTTAACCCACACTTTACTATAATGTAGTTATAATAATAAATGGAATGACTGAATCAGCAGACTCGAGTGTATCGACTCAGAGTTGCATAAGCGCGATGTTGAAGTTGACAGTAATCACGGTGGTCCCTGAAAACCATTTCCAACTGCTCAACTGCTAGGGATTCAACATAGCATCCTATCTGTGTCTAATCCGCAAAAATGGTCCTGCACCTGAGCGTTTGGAGAATAGATAGGTTGAAAAACATTTATCCTGAATCCGCTATTAAAGTTAATACAGTTTAACAAATAAATATCTATGTAAAGTATTTTCAATTTTTTTTTACAAAAATTGGTCATACGAATTTATGGCAGTGACATTATATCGGCTGCTCGCCTCGCCATATGTGAGAGGAGATCATACCAATGTCACGATATCGCTTATTGAAAGCTTGGCAGGTCTGCAGTGGTATAATACTTGGAAATTTCATAAAAACTGAATACGATTAGCGCCTCATGGATTTTGTGCCCCCCTAGAGGAAATTTCTGTATCGGCTCCTGATTATATTATTTATTAAAAAACTATTATTTAAACGTGAAAGTTCAACAATTAGAAATCTTATAGATATGGCTTTATCATTTCACATTATATAAATATAAGATAGTAATTCTTATTTAATGTGAGAAGCATCTGAGAAGCAGATTTGTAATAAGTAACGAACGCCCATTAATAAATAATGCTTTCGAAAAATAAACCACCTATTTTATTGTAAACTAATAATTTATAATCAAAATTTTAAAAAGTGACTTTTGGAATATCAATTATGAGATTGAACACATGAAACTTAAAATTAACGTTATTGAGCTACAAATTATTAGTGTGCTATACAATACAGAGTTATATAATTACTGAATAACTCTCTTTCTCTCTTTGATTGTGTGTAGTACAATCATATAATCTGTTAGAAAACAATATAAATATAAAATTTTTGATTCCATAAGTTACTGTTAAAAAAAGTTGTCTAGGGCACATTTAGTCCATGAGTATATTTTTAAGAAAGTCCCATATAAAGACAAGCGCACAATTACGTCGGCTTCTTTTTCTGACGAGGAAGGTTTATACACTCAGAGGAAGCAGAATTTAGAATATTAAAAAAATTAAATTTAAAGCTGTGAAATTTATCCACTAATTTCATTGCCCTAACTATCAGTTAAAAAGGTTATTGTAATTAACAAACATTAATTTGTAAAGGTCATTGACCTATTAGTAGATTCAGTGTTCGGAAAATCAGTTCAAACAGCAAAAGTTCCTCAGTTAATATGGTATTCGGTATCCATTAAACATATATTTATGTAAACACCCTTGCGGACAATGTTACCTAGCTAAAGTACAAAAGAAATTGTCCGAATTGTAGAATTGTGCTCTATATGTCTGTGGAACATATAATTAACTGTATTCTATATCATGGTATATATCAAATGTTAGAAACACATTTTGGACAAGCAGTTATAAATTGACCACATTCTATTTTTTTGAAACCAACATTAGAAAATTATTTCCAACTTTCTACATATATACATTTGTTTCAAATGATATAGGATAATAAAGAAATAAGTCGTACTTTAGGTAATTGATTTCAAAAGTATGCGACGCCATTTTGAAAGCCGACACTTTTTACTTATAGTTTAAGTAAGAAGATATCGCTTTCAAAAGATGTCTAGATGTGTTATATAAAATATTTAACTGTGTTAATTTATGCGATGTGTCTATTCATCTCATTATTAAAAGTTTTTAATTAATAAGTCTAAATCGCCGCTATTTTGCAAAACTAGCTTATCACATTTTAGATACTTTTTGTAAAGCGATTAAAAGAAATATTATTTGATGAATATGTTGGCCACCGCATCATAACAGGGGAAGCGGAGCCGGACCAGTTTTTTCCTGACTGAAACGGCTCCTATGAGAGATTTATATATTTTAAAACAATTTTGTAATGTTTTAATTTTTTTAATATTTAAATTTACTGATTTTTTTATTGCGCAAAATATATATATATATTTACATAACAGTATGCAACAAAAAGAGACTAATACACTGCTTGATTGTCAATATATTTACAAAGAACAATATTGATTTTCCAATTTTGCAAACGATTTCATTCGAGTTAACGGACACAGACTGAATATATTTGGAAAATTTTGATAAATGTAGTTGCAGTGAGTATAGTTGCGGACATAATTGGTAATGTGAAAAATATTTCGAATCATAAATTATGTGTACCTGTACCTATAGAGTATTTAGTATTATATATTTGCATTGTAATTTCTTCTTTATATATTGATAACTACATTTCGTTTAAGCATAAATTAATAATTTTATCATTGATTGCTTAATTCCTTGACTATTATTACAAATAATACAAACATCACGACACTGAATTATCTACCTCTTTTAGAAGTTATGACTTTTCTACTTACTCAAAAAATATAGTCAAATATTAGTAGCCGGAATATTAAAAAAAATTTGTGTTTAATTTATAACTTTTTTATTACTGAAATTTTACCATTTAAAATAAACTTCATAGTATATCTCAATCAGCAAAATATTGTGGATTTACAAAATGTCTAAAATTTATTCGTTTATGTCTACTTCCACTTGTTTATTTGAGTGTATGACACATCATTAGTGCATATTTTAATTTGTTTTTTAAATGATCTACCTATAAAAATTATTCAGTTCATCGCTGGTTAAACGATTTGTAATTGTTCATAAAAGTTAAGCTTGTCACAACTATTCCAAGTTTTTCTTCTCGTATTTTCACTCAAGATTTCCCATTATTTTCGTCATCTATCAAGTACATATACCTAAGTGCAGATTTTTATTGCCGTTTAAAATCTAAAAACAACTTTAGCAGTGTTATCTCTATGTATACAATCCTCTAATATATTCTCTCAAAGTTGAATATGTCATTTTGTTTTGTTAAGTTAATCGTTAAAAAATTAACAATTATATTTGCAATATTCATATGAAAAACTATTTATTTAAAACAATAAAATTCATTAATTTTTATCACATGGTGTTCTATTATAAAACAGTAAACTACTTGCTTCGTTCAATTATTTTTCATTATTACACGTATATTCCGAATAATCAACTTTAAATTACTTATATATACTACTATATGAGTAATATATCTCTTTGATACAATTATTTTGTAAATAATTCTGGGCAGGACATCACCATTTGTTAATGAAAATTAGCTGTTCTTTTCAAACAGATTTCTAGTTGTAATAATAATTATTAATAACAATTAAAAAAATAATAGCTATTAATAGTCAATAATTAATCCGAATTAGTATTAAAATGGTTTTTTATTCATTTTTATACCACATGTTCTGTGGCTGGCTATATCATTTTTTTTAAGTGACACGGATAGAACAATTGTTGAATGGTTTCAAAAGCGTACTTATATTTTTTATTAAGTTAATCATCAAACTAGTAAATTAATTAATTAATTTCTCGAATTTTTTTACATAGACCATGCGTTCATATTTTTGGTTTTTAGTTTACTGACATACAATAGTTTCATATGATTAATTTTACATATTTATGTTAACAAATAATTTGTTCATGGTCCATTTCACTGAATTCAATTAATGCAGAATTTCATTTATTTAGAATTCTTTTAAAAGATTCTGCATTGTTAACAGCCGCGATAAAGTTTTTCTATGATTATTCAATATAGCTTACTTTACTGTGCGTATTTTACATCATTTATATATATGGTTAAATTCCTTTGGCTAAATATTCACATTTTAATTAAAAAAATTAAAAATTTGGTATAATTTTAATTAATTATAATATTTCATATTTAAAAATATTAAATTTTAAATATTTTCACCTCACCACTGCAACTCAATCAATTTATTTAATTGAAAAAATAAAACTTTTACTTCTACGTATACTGTTAAAATGTTCTTTAATAGTAAAATAATAACATTACCTATATTTACCCAATAGCAGATGGAAAGATCAATTTAATTACATTTAACTTTTGTAAAACGGTCATGCCAGATACATGATACACAACCTTAACCTTAAAATAGTTTGTTACATCTCTTTTATTGCAATGTTATGTCTTCAGACATGAGCGTTACATCAAAGTGCAACCTAAATTTAAGCTAAGTCACATATTAAATTAGGTTAATTGGTATTTACAAAGCACCGATTAATTGCGCCAATGTTTCCTTCGAGATCATAAGTTTTCAAATTTCAAGTTCAAGGTTATCCATAGTTAACACTATTCGCTTGTATCATTTCTTTAATGCCAACTTCTTATACCATCAGGAAGCGGACATTTTGGGATTATTCCTGGTGGTCTCTCTCTCGCCAAATTAGGCAATTTGAAAAAAGCGATTAAAACACCCCGAAGAGACTACAGAATGATTGCACTAGAATTTAGTGATGGGATATTAGACATTATTTTGGACTTTATTACAGACATCATATAAACTAAGTTCATTACTCGAGCAGCGTTCAACCTAGTTATGGTAAGGTCAGCTTTGATTGCCAAAATACTAAATGAGAGCTATAGTACGTCAGAGATATACGTCATTTTTTACTATTTATATATATGGAATTCTGTATTCATCTGCATCAAAATTTTAGATAGAGTACTTGTTAACTACCATTTAAAATAGGTTGATTACTCTTACAAAATGGGACTGTTGAACAAGCCTAATTAAAAATATATAAATACAATATAGTTTGCTATTTATAGACTTGATTATATTTATAAAACATTCGATGAGTAATGAGGTAATTCCCTTCTGTAAATAAATCATCGTGTGTTTATAAATACACATTATGAGGTTTTTATGACTTTTTAAAAATAAATGAACAAACTGTTAATGTTTACATATTTCCCTCGCGCTTTTTTCCTACGTAATTAGTACGAATTTAGAAAAACACCTCTCAGTAAACATTGCAATTAGATCGATGTTAATTGATTTGCAATGACACCTAATTAGAATTTTGATTATGTCTTATTTACAGCTACTTTTAGATTTCTATAAATAAATAATTGAATCAATTTTTATGACATTATTAAAAAAGACACATTAATTGATTATATATATATGTACAGCTTCAAAATAGACATATTATACAAAGTAAACATTTTGACAATGTGCATAAGCAGTATTTTGCAGTGGCGTTATAGATTCTCTTATAGGGATTGAATGAAGTATTAAAGTGAATTTGTTAATTTGTTTCAAAGACTAAAAGGATACAATTACTTCTCGATTTCTTCTTGAAGTCGGCACATTTCACATATAACGATATTTGTTGTGAGCAAATATTTTACTGCTCAATATACAATAGCATCCCCTCCCTGTATCCGCTACCATTAGCCAACTTGCTTTTGGAGAATGTAGAAGATATGAATGATGAATGAAGATATGAAAGATAGAATTCGATAGAATATCAACATATATAAATAATCCTTATAAGTATCAAATAATTTAAAACAATATTTCTTTATTAAATTGTTTTAGTATATTTATAAAATACAGATCTGTAATAAACATTAAAATGATTTATAGCTATGCAATTTTTAGGGAAGATTTGTGCTTTATATTTGTTAATAATTTCTATATATAATTTTCAATATTTGACTTTCCCATTTTATAGTTTACAATGTACAACATATTTGATATGATTTTATGAAACAAGTATTTATGAAATTATAATTAATATTTTTAAGTGAACCTTCAATATATTGACTCCACAACTTGAATAGCATCTTAAATTGTTTTTGTTTAATTCAAATACTTAATTTGAAGATAATATATTTTTAGGTGGCATACATGTAATATATCAGGATTATACAGGTAAAGTCTTAAAACTATAATTTAGGTCTTAATAAAACCAAAGCAAAGCGTTTTACATCACAGTAAGAACGACATGTTGTAAATATTGCACTACTATATTTTGTACTTTTTTGTCTGTATTATTTTTTGTGTGCTTTGAGTGAACATACATTGGATCATTATTTTTCGTAGGGTACAGTTCAGTAGACCTATAATTTATATATTGTTTTTCATGAGACCACACGCAGCTTTCAGTCGTTGTAATGGTACCAACTCGGAACGTTTATCATTTCATATAATCATACTTGCTGTTAAAAAATTATTAAAAATGTATATTATTATTAAAATGTTTTATGCGATTTTGCTGTACGGTCAATAAATTGTAAATTAGAAAAGTATTAAAACTTATTAATCGTATCGCATGATTGATCGTCTCGCATGATTGATCGTCTCGCATGATTAATAAATAAGCAAACAATAAATTTAATTTAGGATCAAATTATATTCATAGACATATGGAAATACATATATTTATATATAAGTATACATATATAATACGTTAAGTATATTATTATAAACAATCTTTATAATTATACAGGAAAAGCGTGAAAAGCGTTTGTCAAAGCCCTTTGAATTTTGGAGCGAAAAATATGAATCCATTGTTTTTTATATTGAATGTTAAAATTATATAAAAATATATAAGATATTTTTGCTGGGTACTATAGGCTGAATATTTACTCACTAGTTATTTGCTACCCCGATCAAGTTTACCTAAAGTGGATTGAAGGTGGCGAAAAGCCCCACATGCGACTATTTCCTTATTTAAAATATTTTAAATTATTTTGGAAGACTTTTAACCGATTACCTTTAAATTTTTAAACATGGTCAATAAATATAAACAAACGTTTTGATAATTTTTCCTCAATTTCATTAAAAATTTATATTAGTTCGGCTGTGATGATGTTATTGTTTAACTCAGACGACTTAAAAATACAAATTTAAAAAAATTTGAAAAACATTTAATTGATAATAGCGTCGTTATCAATATTGACTTTGTTAACAATAATTGAAAACTATATTTACTTTATTGACATTTACTTCTGACTATATTTACTTTTTTGAGTGTTTGGTTTCTAAATTTTTTCTATAATATTTATTTAAAATTTATTAATTGAATTATTTCTTACTATAATCGAAATTATGAATTGGTGTCATCTTAGTTGCATGAGAGAAAAAAAGGTAAATAATCAGGAAAAAAGTTGCTTATAATTTAGCTCGATGTTTTCCGAAATGTAAAACATTGTAAATAACATGTGTTAGTCGATAACATTTTGATAGTTAATTTGCTTCATATCGCGAATTTATAAATAACAAATATTCTAAGATAATATTTCAAACATATAAAATGGTCAAGTGGACCTTTTAATCAAACGGAAAATATATGTAATGTATTTTTGTATACTTTATAGTGCTATACGACGAAATTTAGTAATTAATGCACACTTTTTTTTCTTCTAACTAAGTTTATTAAATTATAAATAATTACAAAATTATAGTTTCAATGAATCGTGTACAAATACAAATATGATCAGTAAGGTTTGATTTATAAAGAATATGATAGCAGCTATTATACTATGTAATTACATTTATAATGAAAATACAAGTATCCATGCAAGCGCTGAATATATACCTAAATATAACAAGATGACAGCATAAATAACGGTAGCAATTATATAGAGATAATGAATGTAGTAATGAGTACAAAAATAAAAATATCGGTTTTCAAATATTGGTCGCTAAGAAAATTTCGGTGTTCAATTAAGACCTGAGTGAGTTTGCCATTGAATAATTAAAGTTCTATATAAAATTACGTACATACAATAACATGCCTTTTTAAATATAACAATAAAATAAGTGTACTAGCTGCATAAACGTGGGAATGTCGTTTTTACACAACAATATGAAACAAACTTAAATGCATTTATGTTTTACACTGGGGGAGGCCCTTGCAAAATACCAATATTCAACAGCTGAATCGTTAAGCGTTAAGCGCAAGTTCCTCGATTGTTGTCAATATTCCTACATACATTCACATGACAATCATCATTAATGCGACACTTTCTGCCCTTCTTCAATCTCTGACTCTCTTCCGGGTGGCGAAGACAGGACTTCACATTCATGACATCTATCTCGCAAAGATCGGAGAAGCACTGTGCATTCTCCCGGCACGGACCCATGGCTCCCACTTTACCCAGATAGGGACTATCGACCGCACATCTCAGCGCCGCCGTGCAGTAGTTGCTGTAGCAGTGGCCGTTATTGCGGCACAGTCCCCCGCCGCGGACATAACCATTGATTCGAGCCACCTTTGCGCACCCGTACCAGTTGCTGTTGCCGAGGAGACGATTGCCCAGATAGGCACAGTATCCAGAGGCGCACTCCGCGTCCCTGGTGCAGGAGGATCTGTCCATGGTTGCTCTCGGCTGGTTGACTATCACCACCTCCGGGTGCATTCTGGAAGCGATTAGACTTGCACAGAGTGGTGATTCTGTGGTCGTGGTCACAAGGTAAAAGAAAAATAAGGGGACAATGCATACACGTAATGTAGTATTTATAAATCAATTTGAATATGTATAAAAATAATCTCTGAAAAATTTACATATTTATAATAATTCTGTTTTATTTAGTAACGAAATTAATCAATCTTTATTGAATAGTTTTTAAAATAACAATACTAATTAGTGAATTGACTCATTTAAAATGAAGATAAGTATGATTCCGAATATTAATATAATTTCATATATGAATAAAAGCAAGAATATATCCATTTTTTAAAAACCGCGATAATTTTTTTAATTATAGTCAATTTGTGTTTTGTTGGAAACATACAAATCTTAGCTACTTAGTTTCTCCGATGTTTCCATCCTTATATGTTTCTGATGTATACAAATACTGTTTCATGATGTCAATGTGATGATCTCTATGATAAATATCTTATAATATTACAAAATCATATGAAATAATTTTATATATTATATTATATTATTAGATATAATTATAAATATCCAAGCACAAGCGGTAGTATTTTCAAGCGAGCTCTCTCCGGACTTAACATTTTATTTTAAAAACTTTACTGTCGAACCAGCAAGATGTCTAAAATTATTATTAATGCTGCAGGCGTGAGCCACACTTTACAACACGTTACAATTGGAAACTCGAACCAATTTTCTACTGGCTTCGTCAAGAAATAATCGAACGCAGGTAAGATGCTTAACGCGATACGGACACTGCGGACTCAGTAAAAAAAGCCAGTTCCAGCATTTTTAATTTTTAATTCGATCCAGCATTTTGGAGAAGATATTCGGCACATATTGTATACTGGGGAACACGGCGTCCTACCGATTGAGAAAGATGACGACCATCGATTTCCATGACCATGATTTCCCAGCAATTCAATTTTTCGAATCCAGGGTCGAACAAGGTATGTGTAAACTCTCCGACAAGGGCAATGGTTACATAGTGAGACCCACCTACTCGGAAGAAGGACAGACTGCGTGGTTAAAATTGGCCCTGGACTTTGAAGCTTTCGACTGACGCGGTAAGAA
>JAUZND010044233.1:0-20486 GCA_034780555.1 Coelogynopora nodosa | reverse complement strand
TATAGACATCCTAGAAGCAATGCTATAAGTGAATATTGTTTAAATATATAGAAAATGGCGGCCATTTTGAATTTTGGTCATAAAAATCAAATAGCTACTTTATGATTTTTGTGACCTATATGTGTGACTTCAGTGAGATGTGGGCTATCCAAAAATATATAGTTTATGTGGGTCACATTTTTTATGTCTGGATGTTGCCTCTGTGGTGGTGTGCCACGTCGGTTAGCTGATCCTCCAGATGGTGACAGTTGAGCATCTTTTTAATATCAGATCCAATGTAGATACCGTTTTCGACCTTGGCGCCTGATAGAGATAGACAAGGAAACATGCCTCGTAGAAATATAAATGTGTTGATATTGTGCTCCAAAGCCTTCACATATTGCTTGATGAGACCAAGTTTTATGTGCAGCGGCGACAGCAGTATTTTGTCACGATGCACTTGAGGTTCATTGGCAACGTTTTGTCGACCAGGTTGTAAATTTTCGCGTATCAGCCATTCTTTTGTTGAGTATTGGACAGCTGTTGCACGACTGTTTCAGAGGCATAGAAAACATACATATTTGGTACAGACGGAAACTCATTACAATTATGCAACAGCACCGCTTTGAGACTACTTGATGATGAATCAATGAATAGTCTACATTCCGATGGGTTGTGGTAAATGTCCATTGATTCGAACAGCGCAGAGACATTGCCGCAAGTAGCACAACTGCCCAAACTTTGAGAAATGATGCCAATAATCTTCGTTTCGCTTACGGAATTTTGTAATCGTCATGTTAGAATCAAGTAGGTTCCATTTTTTAAATCGTGAAGCAAGTAATTCTGACGAATCTTTCGGTAATTTCAGATCTATCTCGCACCAAATCATCCAATTCATGTTGTGGCATTTAATGTGGTCTGCCAGTATGCCGTTCCAAGTCAGACTTGGCTGGTGAGGTTGAGACTTACATTTCTGGGTCGGACAATTCATTTTCACTGCTTTAGAATTATCTGGGTGTTGGGGCACTGGGAATTTATCAGGATGCGGCCCAGGAGCAACTGTGGAATCCATTGATAGATAGGCAATGTTTTTAGATTTTATCAGAAATGTGGGAATTTTGACAGTGCAGAAATAGCAATTGGTGTCGTGTTCGATCGGTTCGCACCATATCCTTGGTATCGCAAACGGTGTTTGCTTAAGTTCCTGTGACAATCATTTGCTTAAGTTAGTTTTCCTGGGCTGCAAATGACGTGTGGGGCCCAATATTTGTCTTGATCGCCAATAGGCATGCCAAAGTAAAGCCTATACGCTTCAGCGTACTTGGTAGATCGGCTAATAGAAAACTTTGCATTTCTTGCCAAGGCGTCAACTCAAAACCAATTTCTTTATTTAATGAAAAATATATATATATTACCTTAAGATGTTCTTTAGCGCATACAATTAGTTTTTTAGCGAAAAATATGCATTACATAATTTTTTGAAGTTTTCAAAAAAGATTTAAAAATTATAATAATAAAAAACTCTTAACGATAAAAATTTGAGCACACTTCAGATTCGTGATCACCACGTTGGAATTGACTAGGAAAGTTGAAAAAATCTCATGATGTAAATAAAAAGTACTTTTTTGTTGCACTGTGTTTTGATCAATAGCTCAAAATATTAAATACGTTTTTTACTGTTGTCTTCATTATATTTATATGCATTTATTTACTACTAATTGAATTTTGCTGAACTGAAATATTTCTCAAGAAATTTAATTTTTAATTATAACCTTATTATTATAAAAGAAAAATTTAAATAAATAACACAGCTTTATTGTATTCATTGGTTAATTGTTGTAGATAATATATTTACTAAAAATATAGAAATGTAGAAACGTTTACAAAAATCTAAAATATTTTCAAAAATTTACAAAATCAACAAAAATATGTCACAAATATAGTTACTTCTTTTGTTTATAGAAGTAATATTTTTATTTTATTAAATTATTTTAAGTAAATGAACATAAACATTTTTACATGATAATTGTTGCTACCGCTAGATATTAAAATTTAAATTTCATTCGCAATTTTTTTTAAAAGCATATTTCAACATACAGATTAATCTAATCCAGATATTTCAATTTGTTATTATTTTGTTAGTATTTTTGTTGTTAGAGAATGATGTTATTATATATTTCATGTTTCACATAATGTATATATATATCACATGAAGCCAATTAGATCAATCTGAAATTCACGCAATTTGTTTAATATATGTTTTTTAAATTTAGTTCAAATTTAATATCTCAAGCTTTAAGGCCACTAAATAATATGATCTCTAGTATAATTGTATATATAAAACTAAAATTAGAATATTAGTAAAAACAATATTCGAGTTCGCGAATTTTAAAAATATTACCTCAAAAGTTGTAATATCGATAAATATGAAATAGAAATAATAATAAATATTTAATATTAAAATCATTCTAGTATAATATATTAGTTTTTAAAAAAATTTATTTGAATTTGAATTAATTTTAAAGTAACTCTGAGATACAAAGATATAAAGATATAAAAAATCAAATGATATAATAATCAAAGCATGTAATGGCCAGTTCGATTGATTCTGTATACGCAGCAAGTTTTTAATAGTTAATTAATGGATGCAAATTTGAAAAATTATTTATAAGTCACTGATCTAACTTTAAATTAATTGATCTTTTATCAAATGAACAAAAGTTCTCATTTAAAAGTTTCATCAACTCAAAGTTGTTGAAATTGTCCACTTACTTTTTTTAACAAATCAACTAATTGGTTTAACCCGATCATACCAACCTTTATTTTACATAACTTTTTCGTAAAACAAAAAGTTGGTAAGATTTGTGTATGATCGTGGAAAGTTAAGTATTTTCAATATAGTTATCAAATTCAATATAGAAAATATTACAAACTAAAATAGGTTATTAGTGGCTATTCTCCCATGCCAAGTCATTCATGTGAAAATTTATCATTCAATTTATAATAAAAGATATTATAAAAAATCATACTTATTATAAAATTATATTTTACAATTCTAATTCCAGCCTCAATAACGTCTTTAACTGATATTTAAATTTCATCGACCCATACAAATCGTTTATATAATGTATTTTAATTATTAAATATATATTTTAAAATTATATATATATATATATTATTTTTCATAGATAATAACTTTTCATAAAATGTAAATATGTTACAACTTAGTAACTCTATTATTGTTTATTTGATTTTGTAATTTAAGTACGGTTAAAGATTTCATAATATATTTTCATAAAATTAGAATATTAATATATTTTTTATTATGTTGATAATAATTTAAAAAAACACTAAATTGTAGAAAATGAAGGCAAACAGCGACGGACTCTAAAAACTAAAAGTAAGATTGCAAAACTCCTATTAAACATATAGGTACATTTACAATGTAAAGTAACATTTACTAAATATATATATGTACTTTATTAAAATATGATTTGTGCGATTATACCTATGAAATTTAATATTTAACATTTAAATATAAAATATTCCTTTTTTATATTATAGGTTTATCTTTAATTAATCAATTCTATAAGAAAAAGTATTGATCTTTTCTGTTTTGATTTCTACCTATTATATATTTGAACAAATATTTATAAATTTAGTATCAAAGGTTAGTTGTTTAAATTATAACATTTTTTAAAAAGTTACTATTAAACTTGTATTTAATATAAAAAAATAAAAAGCATAAATTACATAATTATAATGAATAAATGTTATCAACGCACATTTAAAATATTGTTGATAGACAGTTAAACGCTCATAATGTTGATAAAAATATGACAAAGTGTGATGAATGTAAACTAAATGAATACTAAAAGGATAATTGAGTGCTTCTAAGCTCATAATAACACTATTGACCATCCAGTAATCCATACAATTAAAACTCTGTTATATATTAATTATTTATGTGCCATATCCATGAATACAAAACTGTATACAGTAAATAAAATTTATATTTCTGATATATTTATTATTAAAAAAAAATATATATATATAATTTATAATAAATAACAAAAACTTGAAGAACTTATTTTTAAACATTTGTAAGAAAGTAACTAAAAAATTGTTTATAACAAAAATTCATTTAATTAATTAGATTTTTATTTTTAACATATTATAATAATCATAATATATAAAACGCATTATATCCCATTTTTAAATGTTGACTGTCTGTAATGAACACAATGACAATAAAGCAATATTGTTCAATCTTTAAAAAAATAATTATTTACTAGAAACATTAAGTACAATTATTTAACATTTCGGCAATTGATAAATTATAAATGCCTTCTTTATTAAATGCCATAATTTTAATTATATCGTAAAACTTGAATACCTTTATTTTATAAATACATTTTTATAATTTATAGTTTTTTATATAATAGAAAGTGACAAAATATAGATTAAATTGTTATAAATATTACTGATTCTCCCGATTTTTCATTGTTGTCTATATAGAAAATCCAGTAATGGTTGCGCCGGAATTTCGTGTGGCCCGCACAGCTGATGGCTACGTTGTCAAGCAACGGGAAGGAAGGCCGAAAGGTGGAGGTGGATTCCGATGGCCCGTCGACACAGCCTCTCTGACAGCGGTGAAATATCCATCCGGTGGGTGCCACTATAAGGATTATGTTCCACTCTGTCACCCGTCTTATTTCATCATTCGTATCAGATGGACAGCTCGAGTTTCGGTGCAACAGCAGATATAGGCTCATAAGGCAGAACGCTATATATAGGCGACTATAGATAAATAATGATTTATGGTTGAGTAATAAATTATTAGGTAACCTATAATTATATTATTAATAATTAATTCTAATAATTCAACTAACTTGACAAATAACATATTTTTTGTTATTAAAAAATAAATTAAAAAAATTAAACCTGTTTTAAATCATAGACGACTCAGTAGCGGTTGGTCTCGTGAGACTTTACCTGGCTAAATGAGAGTCTGGCTGGCGAAGGGACACATTTTATTTTGCGGCCTATTTTTAATACAAACATCTCAGCAAAAGTCGGATGAATAGCCTACCAGTATATTTTTTAATGATACAATTCATGCTTAGTTAAATGTAAAGTAATATATATATACCATATATACATAAAGTAACTTTTACAAATTTCCCCATTTCTGCATAATTTTTTTTGCAACGTGTAAATCAATAAATAGAGTATGTAGTTTATTTAAAACCGTTTTATCCCTGTACTGTATATTTTGATATTGTCCCTGTACTGTATATTTTGATATTATCCCTTTACTGTATATTTTGATATTATCCCTTTACTGTATATTTTGATATTTAAAAAAATAGTAAGCGGTAAGGGGAATTAGTTAAGTTGAGTTTACAACTTTTTATTTATTATTTTAGAAAGTTAAATTTTTTATACAAATAAATACTATACCTTTTACCAATATATAATTTACTATATTAAAAAAAATTAAAATGATTATAATGACAAATTTGGTATAATGTAATTATAAAGCAAATATAATATATATTTAATATTTATTTTGACTAAATTTACTCTTTACTTTAGAGCACTATTAGCTGTGCACATAATAAACAGAAATAGTCTATTGTATATATATTCTTATTGTATTAATAAATATCTGTGACATATAATTAACCTACACATAACCTACAATTGTATACTTAATTAAATTTAGGAAACAGTATAAAGTAGGTTGTGTATTAAATCTGGAGAAAAATCCGGAAGAAATACAAGCTATTGTTCCGGTTAGGCAATATAAAAATTTGAAAAGATGAATAAACAAACAAGTGAAATTTGATAAAATTAAATAATCTAAAATTCATTTCATTTGATTATCTTAAATTATTTAAATGCATACGCAGGTATACCGGCTGTTTTTTTGGCGACTTTCTAAACTTCCGTTAGTTTGTTAATTTTAGCAAATATAGGCATTTAACGTCTTTTAAGTTTTTTAATTTCTAAGCATGGTGTAGCCTATTACTTAATTTAGAAAGTAAATTATCTTCAAATTTAATAATCAAATAATTAATTCAATTCGGCCAGTATAATGAATGAGCTGGTGTATACATAATGTATGTGACTAACAAATTGAAAAAAGATGACAATCTTATTAAAGTTATGTAAATGCAATTAATTATATTATTATTCGCTATTGAACATATATAAACATATACAGAAACATTCTGCAGGCAATTCACCATATTTTAATATATTTTACTGATATAAATGAGAGTGTTATTTTGCAAAAAATAATTAAATATTTTCTCCCTTTTATCAATTATTATGAATTTCAATTAAAACTAAAATTATCGAAACAAAAACTTATAGAAGTATAATAGTTTTATATTTAAGTAATATATTTATAATTTAAGTATCTTAAATATGTGAGCCCTATAAATGTCCACAAATAAATATATATTTTAAGAGATAAATTAAAATAGTATAAATACTGTATTGAAACAATATAGATATATAGAAAGTAATGTTTAGCTTTAGTAAATTGAACAGCGTGCAACTTAATATTTAACAATTACATTTTAAGGCTTGTATAAATGAACCCACTACTTCATTCGTATTATCAATTTTACGGTACATTTCAGAGGGATCGGTTGCTCCCTTTAAAAAACTCGCGAAAACATCGGTTGGCGACTACGTCATCAAGGAACTGGAAGGAGCCTTTGCGCGTGGGAGAGCCATGGGAATCACCTGGCAGTACGATGGGTCAGCTCTCAAACTACTGGAGTTAAGAGGTCGCAGTGCAGCTGGTATTGTAGCCACTTCAGACGGGAAAATATTGAAAAATCCAGTACTGGATCCTCTCTTTGAGGATGGGGCAGTTGCCATACGAGGAACTTACAAAGGTATAATAGTTACTGTTTTCTATTTCAGATATTTGTAATGAATTTTATGAGCAAGCAAATAGAGTTTAGCCATTTATTAAGATTTAACCTTTAACATTAATTAAAATCTGAGAATAGTCTTGCCACTCTTATTTGACATATATTTTCTTCCATCTTACCTAGATAATTGTATTGTGGTTAATGTACATTTATTTAAAATTGATATTACAATGTTAATTTTTTTAAATAATTATTGCAATTTCTATTATGTTGTAGCCTGGTTTTATAATCAAGTATGCTAATTACAATTAAAGTACATTATTTTCACTGAAGAAGAATTAATCAGATTTAATAAATATATAACACGGCCGACGTTTAAGCTAATTATGCACCCTAAAACGTTGGCTGTGCCATATTTTTAATACGTCTAACAAATTGTAGAATTCCTTTTTTTAATAATACATAAATAGTTTTACAATATTTACTTATATATATAAATGTATTAATATTATTATTAAGGATAGATTAAGTACAACGATAAATTCGATTTGAAAATGAGTTTAAGAATTTCCTAAAATGTAATTTGTACTAAATATTAAATGTATATTATTGAAATTCATTTTTAAAAGTAATCTACTTCATGTTTTATTTATAAAATGTTGTGTGTAGTAAACGAAATTATTTATTTAGGTTTGATAACATAATCTGTACTTAATGTTCTCAATAGTAGAGTTAATTATAATAAGGAGTTTTCGAGAGAAAGGTAGAGTACTCTTAAACATCGTCCAGGTTTTAACCGATTTATTTAAATTATTTTTTACTTGCTGAAATTATGATGTTTTGTCATTAAAATATTGTTTTTTGCTTTTTAATTTTTTGAGTTTTGTAGTATTTAATATTTTCAAATCCTGAGTATTTCTGCATTTGAGTATTATTCTATTATTCTTATCATTTTATATGATTTTTTTACATTTTACTTTTTGTATGAATAGTTAAATTCTTTCATTAAAAAAGTTATAGTATTATAATGTAATGTATGTTATGTATGTAATGTTGGTTGGTGGCATTATTTCTATATTTTTATTTAACTGATGTGTTTAGTCACTGAATAAGCGTTACAATAGATTTTAAATTAAATTAAATTACTGTATTTTTATTTAAATCGGATAGCATTTAAAACAGTAAATGTTTATATCATTTTAATGTTTACTTCGTTGTATTTACATTTTGACAGAAGACACTTTATTAGATTACTTAGTTTTTTTAATATGTTAAAATATATTACGATATTTATTAATGAACTACAAAACCCAACAAATAGAACTCTTTTTCTCGCTATAAACAACGTGACTAAATCTTTTTTTATTTTCATGATCTTAAAACAGAACATTTTTTATTATTTTTGTTAGCAGAACTAATTATTTCAAAAAAAAATAATTGCAAGTTTTTGACTCAGATACAATTAGAGCACTTACGCGCTGGGGTTATTTCGTCTGTTGTTGCGATAAAAAATATTAATTTCTGCTTGGTGTTCAATCCCCTCCTATTGTGCCCATTTCTCTACCAAGTCCGCTTATATTAAATACGTTTAATCAAAACGAATTATTTACATTGAAATTGAACTACGACAGACAGGTTTGTAATAGTCTCACTTGAAACTAGAGTTGCCAAGATGAAAATAATTGAGCAAACAATATCAGTGGAATAATTGCCTCTACCCCGCAGACAGAAAAAAAAAATAGAAAAACGATATTATTTTATTGAAAAAATGTGTAACTATATATATATAAATATATTGAATTATTTGTATTGAATTGGACAGTGAATTATTTGATACTGGTCATGGTAACCACAAAATCTTGTTAACAGATTTAGTTAAAGTTCATATACATAAATAATGAATTAAATATTTACGTTAACGTTAACATTATTGGAGAACTAGAATTGATTGAAACATAATATCTTATTACATCAGTAAGATGTTAGAATTTGGAACTCTGAAGAAAATTGTAATGATGCATTGTATAAATATTAGTATATTAATATATTTATGTATGTAATGTAATATATATGTGAAGAAATAATTGAAATGTTGTTTAAAATAAAATAGTTCATTTCATATATAAATTATGCAATAAGTAACTTCCTCAATAAATGTATAATGAAGTTACCTTTAATAATTTAACAACGATATTTTTTGTTTTTTCAACGTAACCTTTAAACAACATTATTATATTTTATAAATATTCCGTCAAATAGCGAATTTATACAATCTACATAAACTTGAAGCCTTATATTACTGTTTCGATATCAGTTATAACAAAAATATAACTCTCATTAAAATATGTGCTTATCTGAACACATTTATCTTTCAAAATTCTGATTAAACATTTAAATTAATTAAAAATTATATTTATATTGTAATATAACAAAACAATATATAAAATAAATTAAATTAAACTGTTAATATCTAAAACTATTATTGGTAGTCTTTACAATTCATTGTAGTCTTTACCATTTTATGAATATATAATAATTATTAATTGTTATATATTATTAATTAATTTCAAAAATGCTTTTTCAAAAATTTATAAAAAGAACCACAACACCTTCAATATTCATTGAATATCAACCGATTATGATTTTAAATTACAATTGTATTAAATTGTCCTTAAGCCTAAATTGTAATAATTGTTATTTGGGTATTTGATTATTGACTATTTGTTAGTTATTGCTAAAAATAATTTTCTTCGTTTTCGTATAAGGTCTACTTTTGTATTGCTTTATATATTTGTAATTCTATTTGAGTTTAATTAATTGAAATAGATTTACTACAAATTTTTAATTCTGAAATCAATTGAACAGTTTTTAAAAATAGTTCAAATGTAGAGATAATAAATATATTCTCGGTAAATATAAAGTGGTTTAGAAATTTATTACATTTTCATTTTTGTTTGATTTTGTCAATTTTAATTATAACGTTTTGTTTCGGAGCACAGAAAAATGGTCAAAATGGTTCATAATTGTATAGACAATTATAGACAATATACATGACAATATTTATTTTTCGTACAAAAAAACTTTAAAAATAGTTGTTCTCTATGTAATTTATATATTTTGTTTTAAAAAGGGAATGTGTCATATTTTCAAATTACTTTAACTTAAAGTCCAATAAAATGATTTTATAACATTACTAATTTATAGATTGACTAACAAATTGAACCCACGAATTATGTAACTTCAATTAAAATTAATTTTATCAATAATAGATTGATACAATTAGAAATTTTGTAATTTCAAATTTATCATTAAAATAGAATTATAGTTTAAAATAAAACATTATAAAATATTATTATTTTTTTGACTTTAATATTCGACCATTATATATATAAAAATCAATGTAATATAAAAGGTTTCCTATTAGCTCATATGTTATACGAAATATACAACTAATAAAAACATAAGTATTATAGAACTCCATTTTTATTTTGTAGAACGCTTTCAACCTTTCGGTATTTATTAATGCTATAGTATAAAAAGAATTTCATGAATAATTAAAATAATATAATATTAATTTTATGTTAATATTGGACATATAAACATATTATATAGATAATACCTAAACTCGTTGCAGTAAATAATAATGGCAAATTACATAGGGCATATAATCAATTATAAAGTCAAAAGCAGTTAATAAAAATTGAATAATCACATTACACTGTAAAAATATTTTACAAACCAGTTGTGTCTTTTATTTAGTCCTTGATGTAAGGACTTTAATCAACAATATATAAATCTTCATTAAATAGTCGGTCATTAAACATCCAGTTTTTAATAGTATTAAGGATGAAAATTGCCTATTAATATGATTGCTTCCTTACAATACAATTTGGATTGATTTTTAATTTTATTATCTGCATAATATGTTTGTATCTTTAGCTTTTAATACATAACCATTTGTTCAATATTTTGTTTGAAATTATTCATGAAATTATTATTCATTGTATTAATAAAGACAAAAATGCTGAAAAGGCTCTACAAAAATAAACTTTAGTCGTATTATATATTGTTTTATAATAATTTAAAATAAATATAATCTAAATAAATTAAATGCAATGTAAACAAAATAAATGCAGTTCATAAAATACAAAAACCGACTCTTATTGTTTCAGTAATGTATGCTATCGTATCGCACAAACTGACAAAATTATCATATAAAAATATCGATAATTATCATATTGAAAATAAAATTTTACAATTTCGATCGATATTATCAGTCACTCCAAAGTCCTGTATCGAATGGTTTACGCGATACATTATAAAATGCTTTTCAAAGTCCGAAGTACCACAACTAGCAATTGAAGTAGGCCATTACCGTTACATCTATTTCAAAAGAAATGAAACATGTTAATGTATAATGCATCAATCACTGTGATATGTTGTTTATATTGTATAAACATGTTAAACTGGCTGCATAATAAAAACGTTGCGTTTTTTTAATATGAAGTATTATTAAATTGCATATTTTTAAAAGAAAACACACAAATAAGCTCCTATACTCCCACACATTTCTCTTAGCAGAGAACTTCTTTGGCAAAACAGTTTTTTTGCCAATAACAATTGTATATAATCATATTATTCTATTCAAGTTCAATTCTATTATAAAAGTGGGCACAGAAGCCAAATTATAATTAGTTATTCTTATGTCATGCGACTCAATTTGCAAATGACATTATCAAAGCGTATCTAAAATCTCGCTTCTCTTTATAAGAATCCAACAAACTGAGGCTAATCTATCTTGTCAGATAACTGGAGCAAGCTGATCAGAGAGCAACAATAAATGCAGATCTAACATTCCAGTCCAATTCAATTCGGCTTATCAGACAGCGCAATTACTGCCAGAAAAACAAGGATGTAGAATTTATTATCTCAAAAGTCTAAAGATTATGAGGGCACTTCTCAATTGTTCCAGAATCACTTAATAATACTGCCTAATGGGAAAAGTCAATTAGCTCAAACAGTTTGTACGAGGTTTCGATATTTATTAAGAAGGTATAGAATCCAGAAATAACAATACAATTACTATAGAGTACGAGAATATATTTCTAAAAACGCATTCATACATGCAATATTATATTAAAATGTAAAAATGAATAATAACTGTTATATTTTATTAATATTAGTCGTTATTCATTATATTTAACAAATTTGTCGAATAATATTATAATAAAGAATTTAGACATTTTAAAAATATTTAGAAAATTTGTGCTAATGAAATTGTAAATTTATTGCATACAATCAATAGATAATTTTACAAGGTGAGAAATACAAAAGTAAAACATATATATATTTCCATTTTTGTTCGAAAAAATTACTTAGTTAACAGTTAAGCACGTGACGGTTATGTTTTAAATGTTTCTTAAATATAAACTGTAGTTATAAAGTCATCTTCAAATGAGTTTATTAATTTTTCTTTATTTGTTTTATACATTATTGGAACATTGATTTATTATTTTACTAAATTCGCACATATTTTGTATATTTGTATTTAAATGTACAACTTTTAAAGAAAAAAATCATATATCGTTAAACCCTAAATACTAACAAAAAAATTAAATAAATAAACGTATTAACAAATTGTTTCTTTTAACATCGTAATGTTTTATGGAAATATAAAGAAACAATAAACAAAAATCAGAAAATAACAGACAATGCATGAGACCAATATTAAGGAAACCGCAAACGAACCGAGCTTTGTCGAACCCATTACACCAGGGACAATATGTCCAAAACATATAATACGAAAATTACTTTTTTATATCAATTTTATATTTTATTTAAAAGTTATTGCAGTTAGTGAGACAAATATGATAACCTGTTAAAATGTTTTTCGAATTTGTGTTATCATAAAAATAAACTGTTTTGTAAAGGTAATTGAACATATAATTTGATTCAATGGAAAATTTAATATCAAAAAAGCAATTATAACGCCTTACTAAAATACTTGCTTTGTAAGATTAATATATGTAGCCTACCGTCAAGGAATGAAAATTAAGTTATCATCCTGTAATCAAATAAAATGTTTCATCACTTTATACAATTATTGAAAGAAATTCATTTATACAAAAGTGAAGTAGAATTCATTATATACATCTTTGAATTAATTTTACTAGTAAAAGAACCTAATTTAACAAAAATGAAATATTCTAAATTAATTGGGGGTGATGATGATTTGATTTATGAATATATTTTTTAATGTGATGATTCAAACACATCTACCATAATTATATTTAATATTTAATATTTAATACATGCATATCCACCGTGTTGAATAAATGTGATTGCTTTTCGATCGCATACAAAGACTTATAGTACACCCTTTAAAAAATATATTTTGTATTTTAGTAAAGCCAAATGTTAGAATTGATCATCTTTACGCAAAGGCTGTCAGGAAAATTGAAAAGGACAAAAAGAAGGGGAGAAACACCCAGAGCATCAAGGACCTTTTCCAACCGGACGAGGAAAGGACTCGTGGTGCGGTTGACCTGCGTATGAAGCAAAAACCCGCCAAATCTAAGAGAAAACCGAGGGGGAAAACTATCCCGGATAAACCGTACTATATCTTCAATCTTCCTCATTATATTCCTGAGCAAACCTGGTGGCGTCGTCGACATCGCGATTAGATCAATCAGGAATTTCAGTGTAGAGAGACGATTTCATGAAGACTGCTATTATTTCATAAAATAATGCTTGCATCATATAGAAATGTGTAAACAACATTATGGTATTATTTTATCGTTCATCGTTTTAAAGCGTTGTTATATAATTATTTCGAATATTGTTTATTTTAACATGGAACACTCAACATTCATATCCAATTTTATTATATGTTACATAGTTTCATTCATGTTTCAAAAAGACATCTAATAAAAACATGTTTCAACGTTAAAATTTGTAAAAGGATATTACTTAATATCCTTATAATTGTTCCATTAATTTTGAAGTTTTTAAAAATATTGTTATCTTAAAAATTATATTTAAAATATCGTAAATTCGAAATTTGTTATCCTTGACGATAGAGATTGTTTATCAAATCATGTTTTCCCGATTACAAATAAACCATAATGATCACGAATTTAAGCTTAGTTTTGTCGAATCACGTCCAGTTAACTAGATAACATGTAATACAAAATATCTCGTACAATAAACTTTTAGGCCAGGCCAACATGCTGGACACCTATTTGTAATCAGAATGTGAAAACAATGTATTTATAACATATGAACTATATAATATATAAAATATATGCTAACTATTATACACAATTATGTTTACTTAAAATAATATTTCCTTTTGTTTATCGTTTGTAAGTTGCTGTGACATATTTATATTTATTATTTTACTAATATACAAAGCAAAGAGAATATACAAAACAAAAATTAATACTACAAATGATTGTTATCAGATCTGGCGATAAATAAAAAGGTTTTGGATGGAGAGCGATGCATATGAGGGTACGGTTTCTGGGCCACTGGGCCATATTTCGAATGAACTTATCCAGATATAAGGTTATGTTATCCACATATTATACACATTAAAAATACAACATATGCGTAAATTTACTTTTAAAGCTGTTGTTCCATGATTTCAAATGTTACATTTTGAATTAAGAGCACGAATAATATTAATAAACTGGAAGTACAGCACTATCTCTGATTAAGTTGTGTCGTTACTTGTTGTATTTGGGATGTATGTAATATAGCGACACTGTAGGTACTGCTCAGTATCTCAAAATTTGGATGGGATTGAGTAAAATGAAGTTCAAATTCCTCATCTGCATGTTAAGCTTAGTAGAAAACAAAGTGAATTGTGCAATACAAATATTAACCATAGTAGAGTAATGTACTCAACTATTGTATATAAAATTGTTCACATTATTTAAATCGAAATAATTTAAAGGCACTGCGATGATTTTTGAAGGGAGGGTGGCAAGATTAAAGTAAGGCCAGAAGTGGTTCTTTTCTTAGTAGGGCTGCTACCCAAAGACTCGGAGGGGCCGTTTACAGACTTTGAAGGGGCTTATTCTAATGCTTTCATATGGAGGATTAAAATACTTCTAAACTATTTTATGAAAATACAATCGATTTCCCATTCAATGCAATGTCAATCAGACTATTACCCGTTTTCACTGCAGTTATTAGAATAACTTAGTAACTAGTTAATGCAACGCCTTTGATGAAACGCCTCTGCTAATCAGTGCAGTAGTGCCAAATAAAAACTTCAAAGGGCCATAATTGGTATATGGATAAAGCATCTGAGTTTGTTAGTCATTTAATTAATGCAAAAGGGTTATTATATTACAATTATATATTACAAATGGTTAATATGCCTATAACAAACTTATTATATGAAATAATTGGTATTCATTACATTAAATATTTTAAATAGTCTATATATATATAATTAATAAATTAATATAAATCTGTTATTATTTTCTTTTCATATTTATATATTTTATTATTTTAAGTGAACATTATTAATATGTTGCATATTTAATAGATACCCAATTTACGTTATATATGAATATTAGTTAAATTAGGTAAATTTATTGCCAATACACCAACAAGTGTGGCATATTTAAAGAACTATATGTATCTGAAAAATAGATTTTTTATAAATCGGTGTATTGCCCCTTCTATATTGACTCGAACTGTATTGTATATCAGTTTGTTGTACTAAAACTAAAACAATCGGGTTAACATCCAACGCATCTCCACGATGACCAACATAGTTCACAAAAAAAACACATTGTTCACCTCAGTGTAGTGTGCCCGGTTCCCAAATCGTAAGTGACAACCACGTGGCCATTGGACAGGCTGATGGCGATGAAATCGCCCCGACGGTCCCTGCTGTAGCCCTGATAAAGTAGAAGTCCTGTTAAGCTAGTAGGTTTGAAAACAATGTTGACGTTCGTCTTAGATCGAGAAGTGCTCTTGAATCCGACTTGCTTCATGTATGAGTTCCCTTTGAAAGATGGGATTTTTATCGCTTTTTCTATTTGGAAATAAAGAAGAAGAAAAAAATATTAATTAAGCTTTTTTATGTTTTCTTGCATGCAGTGATACATACATGAAAATCATATAGTTATTCTACGTACTCTTGTAGATTGCATAAATTGATTGCAAATATAATAGTTATTGATTTATTTAAAGATTGAAAGATATACAATTCTCATTCTTTTGGAACGGGTATAATAATGCTATTATAATTATATAATGCTCTAATAATAAGACTATAGTGTTGTAGATGGTGTAGCAAGAATATCATAGCTACCACTTTGATATTCTTCAGAAAATAATGTTAAAATGTAAACTGTACTTATACAATATGACTATATTTTTTATTGATACTTCCATGTTTCATAGAAAATGTACGTTTGCAAACCTAAAATAATAAATGTTAAATATTCAGAATATGTTCTACGGCATGCACCACAAAATGATGAGTATTTTAATTAATAAACGTGTATTAAAAGTGGTTAATGTTTAGTTGATGTAAATAGAAAAATATTATACATATATTGGTATGCAAGTTCTCCAAGCTGCAACAGTTCTCCGAACCAACTCTTGACAAATAGAGTTCCAATAATGGGTTAAAAATATTTTAAAATAGTCAAGGGTATCCATCCCTGTTCCTAATGCTGTAAATTCTTTCAGCGAAATACTACAAATGCAAAAGTCCATAATTTTATGAAATGAAGTTATCCTCAAAACATATATTCCTTGTTGAAGTCGATTAGCCACAATTGTCTTTTATGGCATATGCGCGCTGTGTCTTGGCGGGGCAATGCAGAATTACACTTTATTGAAGGGCACACTGTTGGTCAAGAGAATGTTTCACAATATCGAAGAAAGAAAACACCAGTAAAACAATATGTTTATCGAGGTGAAATGATACCTCAACTATATCTGTAGATATCAACAGGAGTCATATAGATAGGAATTGTTAGACATGGCTGTAAGATAGAGCCAAGGCAAGTAATAATTGCAAATACTGTAGATGCTACATCAAAATACTTTCAACTTCGTTCGACCTAATGAATAACCATCAAAAAGCCCTGATCATAAAGTTATGGACTTCTGCCTTTGGAGTGTTTTGTTGAAAGAATTACAAACATTACGAACAGAAATCGATACCTTTGCAACTGTGTAGATTACTTTAGCCAATATTTGAAACTCTAATCCTCAAAAAACAAGTCAGATGGCTACCGTAGTTTAGATTCCACGCTTACAGAAATGCATTGAATCACACCGTAAGTTCTGTGAACATTACTGACTACAATATAGGTTTAATATGTTTCTACGTACGCAAACTAAACATTACTGTTTATACATTTTTATCAATTGAATATAATTTTTATATTTTGTAGGGCCCTCCGTAGATAGATGTATTCAGTTTTAATTTAATTTAATGAAGAACAATAACAATGGCACAAATCATATTTGTGATACAACTTGTAATATAATTATATTCAATCAGTCAAATATATTGTTTAACAAACAATGTTAACTAATGTTTTGTGCTTTAATGAAACTGTTGTTCAATTTAGATCATAACGTAAATTACTGGCGATGTTTTTATTAAAACAACAATGAAAATACGCATGATTCTCAAATATGTTGTTATAAAACAAACACAAATTACATGAATTTGTTGTTTATCTGAGTCTTTATAACTTGAACATTTTCTTTTTAAAATAGTTTTTATATATTTTATCTCTGTCTAATAAGGACGACACGCGCATACAGTTTACTGCCTGAGGCTGCTTTAAAACTTTATTTGTAACATGTGAAATTGATTCAAAATCTGAATGAAACTATAAAAAAGCAGGCGAATAACTGAAATATTTGCCATTTTGCCATTTTAACAATAAAATCAATAATACTTTACATAAATATCTATAACAAAAACATAAAATTTTTGAATGTATATAAATATAAAATGGACACATGTTGTTCAAGACTAATATGTGATAACAACAACGCAGCACATAAACATACATTATAATTATCAGCAACAATCGATGAAGCTTATTAAAACCAGTTTAGACTTGTTTTAAAGTTTAAATTATTATTAGTATGGTAAAAACAACTCCCGCTCAACTTTTTTTTCTAACTATGTTGTTAATTTTAATGACAAGTTTTCAAGGGATAGAAAATTATAAAATTGTTTAATTGAAGGCTCGCACCTACGCCAATATATGAACCCGTTGTAGACCAATCTAAGCAAGTTACAATATATCAATACTTTCTATGTATAACTATAATCTAACGATATTTCATTAAATATCATCAATTTTTATTTTCACTTTTATGATTGCTGATTATACCGCTATTCTATTCTATTGTTTTCAACGTCATCAATTCTCCTTTGTATATATATTAGGCTTATAGTTAGATGTATTTTTCATTTGAAAAACATCATTTTAAGTTAGCCGCTATGTATGAAACTGTATCAACACATAGCAGCAAACGAACTCTGATCACTGCAGAGTTGACGTTCATCTCTACTTAGATAATTTTTTTGGTTTAGGATTTTTAGGATTTTCAATTTTCAATTTGTATAGGTTTTATACAAATGAATAAGGGTTTGTAATCGTTTTGTAATGCATACTTTGACACATAAATAAATATATATATATATATATATATTGTATTTATAGATATACCATATGTGATTAATTTTCTGTAATAAAATGTAACAATATTAATTTATAATAACGAAATCAAAATATATACATTAAAAGCTATTAGTGATCGATTCTAGGATACATATATTCATTGTATTCAATGTCCTTTAAATTATGTGTTTTATTAACTATATGATAATAAAATAAATAGATAGTTTGTTTATTGTTAATTTTTATTGCATGCTATTGTGACATATAAACTAGACAAGTAAATATAGACAGTGAATTAATTTTTTTATAAATTTATTTTGATTTTTCAATTTTGTAAAAATGAAAATATGTTAAACAATATTTAACATTTGACCATTCATTACTTTTGCAGAAAAATAAATTCAGATTCTAATAAGAAACATATCATTATGCGACATTAAATAACAGTAAAATAATATGTGTTGAAGAGAAAGTTGGCATATCACGAATCATTTTCATAACATTTTTATAACCCAGGGAACGTAAATCCATTTCACTATATGAAAATGACCCGTATATCGAAGTGAATTATACCGCCTGCGAAGCAATAATATTGATGGATTCTTATTACCTGGACTACAACTCTGATCTAGTTTCTTATATTGAAGAAAAATCAATATTTTTAGCAATAAATTTTTTTATATAAGTTTAAAAAATTGAAATATTCGTCGAAAAGAGGTTAGACGTAAAAAGTGTTCAATTTTTGAAAAGTTATAATAGTTGTAATAAAAGTTATCGCATGTAATAACAAATACACTAGGCCTATAAGACATAATTCGTCATGTTTTGATAAAATAGTCATTTAAATAATCATTTCCTTTTTTAAATGTAGGCCCTGACATCTATTTTAGCCAACTTAATTACAGGAAACAAAATTCGAAACAAAATATTATTAACGTATACGAATAAGAACAATTTAGGTGAAAGTTGTATCTTTGTTAATTAATTTAGTAATATCAAAATATAATTCAAGGCAAATATATATTTTTAAAATAACATTCAAATTCCTAATTTTATAAATATGATTGTTATAATATACAAGGTGGTAAAAAAGTCTGGTCAAGGTTAATACTGATTTATTTATTTTATTTATTATTAAGAAATATTTATTTGTAAACATCTACAGTGAATTTAAAGACAAAAATTGGTCAGTAACCATAAAATATGATATAACAATGTCATTGGCTAATAATAATGTTACTCCAGGTTTTCAAAGTATCTGCCAGCGTTTTCCAAAAGTTCCTCAGCCGAGAAGGAACTGATCGACACACTTTTTGGACGAGGTCTCCATTTATTGATGCAATACTGTTTGTTATAGCCAGCTTGATCTCATGAATTGTTTTAGGCTTTGTGCTGTATGCCATATCCTTTAAAATACACCAAAGAAAAAAGTCTGGTGGGGTGAGGTCTGGTGAGCGGGCAGGCCAATCGAACCAGCCCCTTCTGCCCATCCATGAATCGAGGAAATGCTCATCAAGCTATTCGCGTACAACAGCAGCTTCGCGCACGAATCCCACAACCGTTGAGCGTCAGCCTTTATGCGGATGACTCGGCGGTTTGGTCTTCCAACCCTCGTAAGGAGGTCGCGGCCACTCAGGTGGAGATTAGAGCGCGGAAAGTCTTGAGGTGGAGTCGGGAGAAGAAGTTGACCCTCAATCTGAATAAGTGCGAAGTACGTTTTTTTAGCCCTGACACCCATGAGAGTAGGTGGATTACTAGGGTCGAATTGGAGGACCATATTCTAAGGTTTAATCCTAACCCCGTTTTCTCGGGCGTGATGTAAGACCGGATGCTAACCTTCCGCCTTCAGGCGGATAGGGTGGCTATAAAGATGGTGAGAGGAAGCCGCGTCCTGGGAGCGCTGAGTTGCCGGGAGTGGGATGGACTGGTCAGCTGC
>JAUZND010044222.1:0-20490 GCA_034780555.1 Coelogynopora nodosa | reverse complement strand
TTACATTTACATTTACATTTACATTTACATTTACATTTACATTTACATTTACATTTACATTTACATTTACATTTACAATACATGTACATTGTATTTAAAATACATTTGAATAAAAATATTGTTAAACAGGTGTTTAATATATTCAAACAATATTTATGATACTATGGCAAAAAATTAGTCTTATTAACTATTTTGATCACATTTTAATTTATTTAAATAAGTTAATTTAAATAATATAATTATTTATATTGTATTATTTAAATAATTAGGAATATATAAAATAATATAATAAAATTAATATATTTACAAACACTTATGTTAAAATAATAAATATTCAAAGATACCCTTCCAACTGTTGTGACACACATGTTCGATAATGCATTACATGGTGTGACGCACATGTTCGATAATGCATTACCTTGTGTGACTCACATGTTCGATAATACATTACCTTGTGTGACTCACATGTTCGATAATGCATTACCTGGTGTGACACACATTTCTGTGTTTTACTATTTTAAAGAAAATATGAAAATCAATCAAAGAGTTCTGAAAATGGCGTTGTTAACAAGCCGAGGATTGGCGTCTGTTACATGCGGGCCAGAGAAGTCAAAAGACTTCAAGATGCCAATGGAAAACAGTTGGTAAGAATGAAATCTATATTATCTTGAAACATTAGAGCTTCATATCAATTTTATTTAAGCTTAATTTAAAATATTTTGTTATATTTATTTTTAATATGTAGAGTAGCAGGTTAAAAAAAATCATTCGATATTTTGAATATATTGAATAATAAATTATCAAAGTATTTAAGCTGAAAAATATAGAAAATTATACTAATATATTAACTGTCATTTAAAGGGAATTAATGATATGATATGGATGTAAATAGAAAGTATGTAAATATTATAAAAAGTATGATTACGGCTTAGAATAATTATAGATAAATTCCAACAATTATTTTATTAATTTAAAAATAATTTTTATAAAATTAATTGACAAACCTTTAACCATAAAGACCAATATGTAATCTAAACCTAAATTAATTGAATATTTACCATATTATTGATTAATATAATATTTCCAGAAATACACTATATTTTCCATTGTATAATTATTTATTACCTATAGTTTGAAAGCAAAGCATAGTTTTTTGATGACGTCATCATCAAAAAATCAATATTTTTCTATAAAAATTGATGAAAAATGAATACCACGTTTAGAATATCACAAGGACCCCAAGGGTTAATCTCTTGATTTAGAAAAGGAACCTGGACATTCTGTTTTCATACATCCTTTTACCTATTTTGATTCAAATACTCTATATGATATTTAAAGCAGTAGACCATAGCAAGAAGTTACGCTACACAAATCATCACCAGTAAACGAATGTAAATATGAAATATTGCAGCTTCGACATGATCCTAATGGCAGCGAGAAGGCCTCTCTCTACAAAGAGGACTATCACAAATTTCAATATGGTCGCCCGTACATTGAGCTCCCACCTCGTGACTCCCAAGTGATCGATGGAAATGGCGGAGGCCCACTAGAGCTCAACAGTTATCGATCGGACTACAAAAATGATCGGGAAAGCCTGTTCGCAAATATGGTAGGGTAATACAAATTATTATTGGTTATTAATACTTAGTGAAATCAAATAATATATAAAAATAGAATTATGAATTAAAGTATCAGTTAGTATAAATTAATACAAAGTATCATGTATGGTATTAATTTGGTCATAATGGTATAGGTTTTGGCAGCCTCTTGGCTTTACGGAGCCAGCGAATTAAGGGCTTCGTGATCAGGCGTATGTATTCGTGTGTTTGGCTTTTATATGTATTAATTTTACTCAGTTATTAACCACGTCAAATGTGTTGGGTAAGTCTATATTATTTATATTTTTATTTATCACAAAATAAATATTTATATTTTAAGTTATAATTGTTGTGATCTAGAAATTATATAAATATATATATATTTATAAATTAACATTTAAGTAAAATTATATGTATATTTCAGCATCATTAAATATGATTTATGAGTATTAAGTGCATTCCAATTTGTATATTTATCATGTCAATAAGGGACTAGAACAATTTCAGACATTTTATACATATTAATAATCTGTGGTAGTTATATACTTCTACTCATATTATAACATTAATTATAATAACTGTGCTACCAAAAGTTATTAACTATACTGTTCATAACATAGTTGTAGAAATGAAAAGATTAAGGTAATATTATAAAGTGATCATAGTTATTAAGCAATAATTTAAATCGATAGACTAGTTGCACAATTTATAATATCTTATTAATGTTGCGTACGTTTAATAACATAAAAATCTAGTGCCATCAGCTCATGTTTATATATGTATTATGCATCTATTATATGATAATCACATCATTTAATTTCTAAATTACTTTTAACTTTGATATTTTCCTTACTGTTAAAAACCTTAAATAAAAAAAGTATTTATTAATTTTAATATAGTATTTTAAAAATAATTTGTAATAGTATAGGGCTATATCTACTAAATTGAGTGTATCAACATTTTAAAATACTGATTAATTCATATATAGAAAATACGAATCTACATTTTAATACGTAAACTAATATTTAAAAGCACAATTTATTATATTATTAAATGAAAGAATCATCAAATAGCTAGATTACTTTAAGTGAATATTTCATTTTTTGGTTTTTTAACGTTATATACTTAATAAATACAGTTGAGGCCTAATGTCTAGAAGAATGATTAAGTTTTTTATTGAGAGATAAATTATGCTTAATATATAACATTTTGATTAAAAGTACATTATAACTTAAAATTTAAATCGAAAATGAGGAAAATACAAATTGTCAAACTATGATAAAGGTAACATATTTTTAAAATTTTTTAATGTTAGTATACATTAACTGAGGTCTATACATTATAAACGCAGCAGGCTATAACCAATTGCTATATTTTAGAAAATCTATATAACACTAGCTTTCTGTTATACAGATAAAATATAATCATAAATAATTACTACAGTTTTATTGTTCTGATACAAGTTAGAGCTGTACCTCCATTGTGAACCAGCAAGACGAAAAAAAGAGCTACAACATGCGCGCGTTACGTTGAGAGACTGTAAGTTACAGTGGGTAGTAGATAAGTAGGCCGATAGATAACAATTCCCTGTCTAAAGCAATTTACTATTTCCCCACTGTGCATCTTATATTGTTTTATAATGCCTTTAGTTACGGTTGCCGTGTAACTAGCTATTGTTTAGTATCAGACAGATTTCGCTTCCATCGGAATCTTTCCGTATCATCCAATTACGTTTCATTTGCAGTAAATAATTAGTTGGTAGCATAGCAGTTAATAATGTTGCAAAAAAATTATTTAAGAATTTTACGGTTTTATACATATATCGTAAAAATATAGTTTTTTTATATTCAGAAGGCGTAAGCGACCAAAGCCATATGCTGAATGTGATAAACTGCATATACATACAATATATCGATGAGTTTTGACTAATTAATATATATTCATAACATTTTAATAAACAATTCTTAAACATTTTTATGAGATTTGTATTTTAAATTTGTATATATTTTAAAATTGATTTATATATTAATCGGTTTTTAAGGAGCTTAAAATTAAGAGATTAAAATTGTTTCAATAGCAAACAAACTATATCAGATTAAAATATAATAATTATTATTATTTACTGTCAATTAAAGTAAATAATTGTGAATTTTTTGGTATATCATACATGCAATATAGACCAAAGTTTTATATTTTATTCTATTACAAATATGTAGTTAGTCCGAAAATTTACTCCCGATATAATTTAATGCATTTATATTATTATAAACTTATAAATTATTTTTTTATTTTATAAACAAATTTAATATAAATTAATTAGTGTTCCAACATACACACAATTTATTTCTACTTATGTAACCTTATTATCTAAAAGGTATGTTAGCATGTATTTACTTTGCATCTTCGGTAATTATACTGATATAAAATAAATTAGATAAAAGTGGAAAAACTAATTATTACATTATTATGAAAGGGTCGACAATACTATAATTTATTTAACCATTTTAAGCACATACCATTATATTGAATATAATACAAAAGATTTAAAATAAAATTATTTAAATATGATATTTAGATAAAAGGTTATTTAATAAAATTGATTTAATGAATGCTGAGTAATTCAATAACTAAGATCTCTTCCTTACAAATCACCCGCGCATTATAGTTTCACCGCAACCACGATGACGCGATGCAGAATATGATGAGAAACTCCAATCCATCCGATACTCAAACTTGGAAGGCGAATGGAAAAGTAAAAGGAAATTTAATATCCTGTGAGTTGACTCCTGGGTGTATTTAATTGAATACCTCTCCCATATTATTATGTGCACAATAGTAGTAAGTATAGTACTTATTAAAGGAACAGACATAATTGATTTCAACGATTGGTAACTAAGTAAACAGTTTTGATAATTAATTTTAAAACGTGTGTATATGACGTAGTCTATGTGATAACTATAATTAAGATAACCGAAACAGAATATTTAAAAAATCGTATTCTGTAAGAAACAATATAATACATTGAGTTTTAACTTATTTGCCCAGAAAGCATGTTTAAGTGTAACCAAGCAATGATCCTTGCACTTTTGAATAGATTTAAAAGTTCCTTTTTGTCAGGATTGCTTCTATTATTTTGGATAACAATTTTACTATTGAGACTAAAAGTGATTCAAAATATATTATGAGGAAATAATTAAAATATTTTAACTCGTACAATTGTGTTACACTTGTACAACTTGTACAAGACATAAAACAAGCAACAAAATATGCAGATTTCAATGTAACCATATTCTTTAATTATAATATTACATTTTAATAGAAATTAAAAAATATAACCATAATTTATTACTAATTTATGCAAAACTGGCTGTCTCCTGTGGTGAGTATCTATAGCTTGTTTTGTTAAAATAGAGGATCAACATTTTTAGCTTTTTTATAAGTTTGGAGTATGTTACGCAATCATTTTCAGAAGATAATTTTGAATTACTGTAAGTAAATGCGTGTAGTACATATCAAGATATATTTTCATTCGATCAGTGTAATTTATACTAATCAATATAAAATATGTTTTAATTATTTTTCATTAAATAATACGATATTTTTCTTATTTAAATACTTATTTCTTTAAATTTAAAATTAAAAACTTACTAATATATATATATCAATGGATAATTTTAATATAGAAAATAGATTTATGTGTATTATGTGTCCTTTAATTGCTTGTAAAATTGATTGGTCTTCAATTACACTATGTATTTCTTTCCTTATAAGTCTGATTGATAGTAATTTTTTTGTACAATGTTGTATTTGTAATCATTCGATAAATATTATTTATAGTTAGCGACGGGTATTATAAAAATGTATTGTATGTATTGTAATAATTCAATTTTTAACTATTCAAATTGTAAATGCTGAAAACATTGTTTATTATTACATTATTATATTATTAGATTCATTTTTCAACATACTTAATTACATACAAATACAAAATTTACAAACAATTTCCTTAAATATATTTCTTTGCTCGTATATTACATTTGTTTTCACTATAAAACAAATTTAATGACTGTCGTATAAGCCACTTAATCAACATAATCAATCCACATAAACAACGGTAACGATTGAGAGAACATAACACAATTATTGTATATAACGCACTCTAAAATGATGTAAATACATTTTTGTAGTGTTTCACAACGACTTTTTGGCACCACCGGCTGAATTCAAAGCATTGCCACGTCTTCGGGAACCCCGGGGACCCTATGATCCAATAACTCAATTGAGCAAGACATGCGAATATCTTCCGACATTGGGAGAGTCGGAAGCAATGGTAAAAAGATGGATTACGTTTTTGTTCATCATTATGAATATCTTACTATCCATCGCTCCAAATATTTGTTAATTAATTGAAAATTTGTAAATTCAATAAAATGTAAGTGGTTCTGTGAATGGAAATGAAGTTGAAATTATAAGTAGATAACTAATATTATTTTAGATAACATTGTATTATTATTGTTCAAGATTATCGACTTTAAAACAATTCTATAAAAATACAATTCTCGAAACGTTTCCTCTCTAAAAGACCGTCAGGATTCTAAACAAACAGAGATTATGTAAAATAAATATTTAAAAAAATATGTATCAACATTTTCATTCAACCATCTTGAATAATTTTCATATTCCTGTTAGATTCAGTAATACAATTATAACTTCTTCCTCAGTGAATTGGTTTTTTATTTCATGACAATTAAAAAAGCTATTACATTGTAATTTAATAAAGTAATATCAATGCACTACGAATAAATCACTTAAAATATGCCGTGTAAATACTAAATTAATTATAAAATTAATTTCCAAATTTCATATTTATATGATACCCAATGTGTTATATAATAGTCTTATATAATAGTTTGATATATAAAATGATTTTATTTTTTAGCTGAGCTGTTAACAAAAATCTAAAATATCAGTTTTTTGCGGCCTTTTTATCCATCATCGTAAATTAGGATTTCTGGAGAACATTTAGGCTTAGCAATAATCACACTAGCAATCAGTGGAGTTTGCAATCAAACATGACTTGCCTCTCTCATCGATTTCTAGTTGACATGTGATAAGACTAAATTGAAAACTTTTAAAAAATATATCCAATTAGAAAACGGAACCAGATTTTTAATTTGATGCAGCCAGTATTCACAATTTTTGATGAATCTTTTTCAGCGAACATTCCGACCGACTGGCTCGGATGCGAATCCTATTTGGGCTCAGAAACAAATTGTCAAAGGTCGAGCGAGGGACGCCTATTCAACTCATTTCACTATGGGTAATGATAGAAGTCAGTACAACACGGAGCATGGATCAGAGTTCCTAGAATTTCAGGAGATTCCATCTGATTATGCTTAAAAATAGATCAGGTAATTGTTGAAATTTAAATTTGAAATGTTGTAAAATGAAATTGTTGTTTTAAATTTATATTTATATACATAATTATATCATGTTATAAGTGATGATATTTATAAATAAATAGGTAACTCTCGCTTACAATCTTGCATGATATTGCTAAGAAATTTAGAAATGGAAGAATGTAGACTAAATTTTGTATATAAATATGAAGTACAATGTAGGCCTACTCCATTTTCGCTATTAATCAACCAATTCACAATACAAATTTGTTAAGTAATTGTGTCAGTTGTGTAATAATTAATTTTAAAAACATTTTTGGAAATATTAGTTACTCTATTATTGATCAATGGATTTAATGCGTGACAATTTCTGCTGTTATTAAATATAATAATGAAACATTGACCATGTAAATATAAAAAATGAGAACAACATTATATGAAAATATAAATGTTTCAGAATTTGTATTAATTAAAAAAAGGTTTTAGTTTAGTGAAATCATTAGTTAAATCATTAAAGCTAATTTATTATTATCAACAGATTATCAACATATTCAGTGAGATTAACCATTACATTGATCAATGTATACATTGATCAATAATGTTATGTTCACAAATATTTAAAAAAAAGTTAAAATATATATTCAACTCTTTCTTACATTTTTCAGATCCATGGTTTCAGCCAACAATTCAATTTGTGATAAATTTTCTTTGTGGTTTTTTTTTATTTCTAAGGCAAATTATATTTTTAATATTTGACTGATGTTATATTTTACGATTAAAAAACTACTTCTTCGGGTTCTATATAAAATCAAAATGTTATGTTATTGCATTACTTAGAGCTATTTTTTAGTAGTATAAAGAAATAGTGAACATATTTCAAATATTATTGAAATCACTTCTGCACTATGTTTAGCAAATATTATAGTAATTCGCTTCTTTTGTGATTTCATAACAATGAATATAAAACGTTTTTTATTAATATTTTTGTGAAATATGCCTTTATTTTTTTCTCTCACTTTGTAATAAGTCCCTTCTGTTCTGATTTTACCGTCAAATCACTGCTTTGTTATGAAATACACCATTTATTAAAACTTTAGTTTTAACATTTCTAAAGATATTTTTCAGAATATTTCCTGTAGGTTGTTATTATCAATAGAACGCCAAAGTTTTCGCAAAAATATATCACAATTATTTTTTATAAAGATTCGAAACTCAAATGTATATACTACTGATTGACCTGAAATTTTCAAATACAAAATTTAATTCGTATAAAATAATAATAATCCATGTTTGATAAAGATGAGTAAATTTTTGTAATTTTATAAATGTGAATTTTTTCTTAACTCACTAACTAACTAACAATTCTGTAAATTATTCCCAAATAGCAATTAATTTAAAGCGTATTCGAACACCGGCCACTAAAATAATGACTTAATACGTCGTTTGTTTCAAACAGGCGCTTGATGTTGACAATTAGTCACCATTGCTATCTAGAATTCCTAAATAAAGAATTTGACAGCAGCTTTGCATCTTGCCATCCACTATACTCGTTTAATTTATTTAACAGGGTCTAAATTCTATGCCCTGTCAAGCACCAAATATCATAAACTCTAAAACCAGTGTTAAATAAATTGATAACAATATTGTTGAAAAGCCTTGTGAAAATGCCAAATTTACAAATATTCTTTTCATCAAATTTACAATAGAGAAGACACCTCTCTGTTGTTGTTTTGCATATCATGCAGCTCTTTTTCTTGCCTTCCAAAAAATAACATTTCTATAATCTTATTTACTTGTTTTTTGGCATTATATATCATACTGGTAGACCCTAATGATGGGTATTATAACGTTTGCATGTGTTTGAATCGATTTAAAACATCGCGAGGGTCCTAAGCCATGCATTCTCAACAAAGAGCGGATTTTGGATCTTTCAATTCTTGCTCTGTCCATTGGCTGTGTCATTTTATTCTTTCCGGTTCTGACTTTGAATGTTTCATAGGCACGTATTACCATCTTATCATGTTGCAAAATGCTCAGATTATTTATGTCAAATTTTGTTTTAGTCTAGTTTATAGGATTTTTCTTGGTACAAATACTTTTTGGAACCTGTATTTTCTATAATTTATTTTTCCAATGCTGCCATTCTTTTTACATTCTAAAATTTTAACCTGGACTGTGCAGTTAGAATCTACATGTAGAATAAAAAGGATTTCGATATCAGAAGAAAATTGCACTAATATACCCAAATTATAGTAGGACTTTACGATTATATCAGAGATTGTAAGTTATAAAAAATTTCAAATACATTACGTTGTATATGCAGGTATTTCTGATTTAGTACGTATATACGAAAAGTATCATGTGGATGCACAGTTAATAATAATATTTTGTTAACTTGCGAAAAAGAGTTCAGCTTATAGCAGTACACTAAATATAAAAAGAGGTCGACGATCTTCATAACTGACAATTTGCAATTGTCGTTGACAAAATTATCCCTTCTGTAAGATACTCATTCTCAATTAAAACTAAAGTATATATGTGTAAATATTAATTGTTACACGTTGAAGCAACAGAAAAACTTAAAATAAAAGCAATGATGATTACCAGCAGCATTATGAAAGAAAAGAAAATGCTATCAATTGACGATATATTCAAGATAAAGTATGTAGACACTGATGAATATTCAGCCATGATCAAATGCAAGCTAGTAATTGTAACAAAACCCATAGTTATTTAAAACGGTTACACGTCAAAACGTCAGCACGACATAACGTCACCACGACATAACGTCACCATGACAAAACGTCACCAAAGTCATAACTAAAAATAATAATGTTAACACAAACGTTTGTTTATTCGTATCAATATAATTATTAAATGGACAAATAATTAGTCCCTCTAGACGGACGAATATCATAATCATTTTTATTTATTATTATCTAATTTATCATGTTGACTTTATGCCGTGGTAACGTTTTGTCGCGAACACTATTTAAAACTATAGTTATTTGTTTCTTTTTCATCCTAAAGAAACGTTTGGTCCTGATTCTCATGATAGAATAAAACTTCATCCTTAGCAGAAAGTTACTCTTATTTTTAATCCTTGCTAGGAACCTAGAATATCTAATTAATATATTATACTAAATAAGTATTATCTGAAAATTATGAACTGGCCCACTATTACCTATTATATAAGTATACATATTAGACTTCATATGTACTTATTGCACACAAACTTGCTGACCCAACCGATGCTGGCGTTGTTGTCCACCGACAACGAATGCATTATCAACGAAGCCCATTTTCTTTCTTGTGTATGGTTTCATATGGTTTCATATGGTTACATATGGTTTCATCAATTGATCCTAAAGTTTTCGAAGAAATAACGACTTTGATAGGTTATTCTAATTATTATTAATATTAATATAATAATACAACGCCTATAGGCGTTGCATGTATCCCGGATTGAGCATGTTGTAATTTATTAGCATTGTCCAACGATTTGTCTTACGAAAACAACTAAATTATTCAGTATTTTGATCCAAAGTAAATACAAGTCTGCAAACCCTATATCTTTTATTTGGTCCATCGGACAATCTGGAAACAGAAACGTGCATAGAGTAAAAAGTATAAAGAAATTTATTTGTTTCTATGTCGGTTGCTTATAAGGACGCATGCAACAATTATTATATGCAAAAAGTCAATTATATATACTATATTTAAATAATTATTTCATATAATACCTGGTATTTAAAATTTTAATTTAGAATTCATTGCAAAATTTATATAAATATGTAATTATAAATTTAAAGCAAATTTCTCAAGGTCACCGATATAGCAAGAAATCCATATCTATGATTTAAACATTGTTTTTGACATATGCATTCTTTCGGTGATCATTCTGTGACCATTCTTTCGGTGATCACTCTATATTTTTAATTTTATGTTGTTCACAGTTTACAGCATTTTTATAACACATTTTGCAGTTATTGTCAAAAGGATTAGATATATTTAATGAATAAATGACGTTTATTTATTTTTAGTTAATAATACCATGAAAGTTGAATAAAATGTGTCAAATATAATTTAATCTATTCTTTCTGTAGTTAAATTTAATCTAAATATGTTAAAATGTCAAACAAAAATTTTTTTTTGTAAGTATTAAATACTTATAATAAAAACTTTAAAATATTTTCTTCCAATAATCTAATAAAAAACCGAGAACGACGCTTAATCTTGTAGACTGATCTACTAAATTGGACCACAATGAGTTGAAAATCAGTATATTTTAACGCGAGATTAAAAAAATATACATTGAGCTGCATTTTTTAAGTATACATATGCCTGCCATAGAACGGTTTCCGGACAAAATATCTCCCGGATAATTTTTTTTATTTTCCATAAGAATAAATACAATTAGAAAAAATATATAATAAGAAGTCAAATTGATGTAATTTTTGAGAGGTGTAAAATTATAAAAAGTAAGCAGAAGTCTTATTGTTATTTTAACAGGTATGTATACTATTATATGATTTACAAGATATCTCGTGTAAATTTAAAAAATGTTTATTTCAAGTTCATATTTTCTTTTTTATTTAATTTTTTTAGGGGATGAGTTGCATCAATGTGGCTAAAATACTTTTATTTAACTAAACAATATAGCAAATATAATTTCGATTATTTTTACATTCCAAAAAAAATGATGTTATTATTGATCCATTTTATAACCCCCTATTTTTTAATCAAATATTTCTTCTCTCCGAATCAACCATCTACATAATAAAGCAGAAATGACATTGTTAAGAACAGTGTGTAATTAAAGAACTAAACAAATTTGTAGATTAAATCAATTGCAATAAACATTAAATTATTAAGTAAAACAAAAGACACTACAAACAATTAAAAACAATACAGGTTATTCATAGATGTAGTAATGATAAAACAAGAAGTTGATTGTTAATATTAAAAAAAACAAGAGTGTGTAAGCTTAGTGTACATGTAAAACACGCAAAACTTCAAGACAGAGAAAATATTCTAAAACAACAAATATTAAATAAAAACAAAAACACATTATAAGCGTCATAGTGACGTGTAAATGAGCCATTGGCTCAACCCTGTAACATATCCATTTCTAGTGTAAACAAGGAGAGCGGGGAGGGAAGGATACATCTACCATTAAACAACAGCATTGTTTTTAAGTTATTGAATTACTCGTTATACTGAAATATATATATTTGCAACATTATCAGGCAAGAGAAATACAAATGTCATAAAAGAATAAAACTATATAATCGAAGTCTAAACTAATATCTGCAAACAGTACTAAGACAAAAACAAGGCAAACATCGATACTAACATTTGACGGTTTGATCTTTCAAAATAATTATTTCAATTTATCTTAAATTATAGTTTAACAATTGATACATCTGGTAAAGTACTAAAAATACCTGAAACATGTAAATAGTAGTTCACATATTTGACATCCCCCCCTCCTCATTTACGATGGGTTATTAAAGTATATTAAAGGACAGTAACAAACTACTATTAAATCAGATTCAAATTAACACATTCATTACTACAAGAGTAATTCTAAAACTTCACTCAAAACAGGAGTCTTTCTGACCAAACTCTTTCAAAAAACATTTAATCCTCTTTAAAACTTGCATTTGAGAATATAACGCAGACGGCATTGACTTTCCTTGTATACGAGATACTCACTCTGGCAAAAGCTTGAATGCCAATAAGAATTCTGAGAAACAGGTTTTCCTTGAGGCACAGTAACCTTCTTACCGTCGAATACCATTGAATCATCAAGCTTGGGATCTATAAATAGAAGAAAAATGTGTAATTTAAGCTGATTTATTTATATGGTAAAACTTGTTATTCAGTGATTTAAAATAATATAACGATATGCTTTGTAAAAAAATAGTTTAAATGAATTTATTTCAAAATGTTATAATTCATTGGATGAACACAACAGGTTCGTTGAAGAGATTTTAACTTTATCGATCAATTTTTATAGATTTCGCACGTTAACTTCTTTTTAATTTTTTTAAAAAATAGTCATTGAAAAATGTATATTATAATATTGTTAATTACATAAAAGGATTTTTGGATCCACAAATGTTAAATAGATTAATTTAAATACTCAGATTACAGATGGCACATCAATGAAAAGATGAAATAATGCTGTTTTCAATTAACATTAAAAAGTTGAAGTTATTGTTTTAATTGTGCTTGAAAATTATAGCACTTTTTCTGTATGATGAATTTAAATTTTAAATAAAATATTTTGTCATAGGTTAGCTATCATTATTATTATAACCTATTTTAAGTGTTTTGATAAAATTAGAAAGATTTAACAGTTTCATTATTTTACTATGCAAACAATGTTTTACTATATAGTTAACAAAATGATTTGCGTGTAAAAGATGTAACTGATATAAAGCAAAAAATATATTATATAAAGGTTCACTTGCTGTCGTACTATCCCAAATTAAACCACTCATATTATATATAATTAGTTAATCATTATAAAGCTCCAAAGAAATTTGAAAAATGCAAATAAAATTACAATAAAGCGTCCATTGTAAATGCATTTTAAGATTTGCTTTACTTATTTTTTAAAAGTTTAAAATAACATTTACACACTTGGCTCACGCGTTCCACGTGCCACGATAGAATCAAAGCCATTTGGAGCTTTCACCAAACTGCCGTCGCATGCGAAGACACTGCTCTCCTTGCCAAGTGCCACTTCAGCCAGAAACATGATACCAATGTTGTTTGCAGCGGTCCTCACTAAAATAGAACAAATGAAATCAAAGTTGGCAACTGTAGTATTATTGACTTGTTTAATGATATTTAATCGTACAGTTGAATGAAGCAAACCGAACATGATAAAATCAATTTCAAATTAATTAAAACATATAATGTATTCAACAAGGTCAAGGTCGTTTCCGGGGAAATGAATGACGCTGGGTTCGAATTTGCTATCTAGGAGTTGATCGGAAATAAGATGTTAATGCTTCCAAATTAGGTCGTATTTGGTAGCTCTCGGCTCCACTTGCCAATTTACTCAATCTGATATTGGGTCTAATAGAGTAGTTAATAATTTTAAATGCCATTTCAAACATAGTCCAGGGTCGAAAACGTGGGACCAAATATGTGTTTTTGCTAAAGAGTATTTAATGCTTTGATATACATAATTTGCATAACTAAATAAGTTAGTGAACATGACGAATCTAATATAGTAGTTAATAATTTCAAATTTCATGTCAAACATGGTCCAGTGCTGCAAAAGTGGGCCCACATACATATATTGCCTAAATATTCATTAATAATTCTCCGATTGAAAAAAAATCACTGCGATATAAGTAAATGAATATGACAAATCGCATGGACATAGAGAAAACTTTAGATAAACGCAACGTAGCAAGATACTACAGAAAATCGTTCTGCGAAAGTCTATAGTTTTTTAACGTATGTAATCAGACGCTCTTATTTACACTCTACAATGTATTACCTTATTTCATCATTTAATGAAATTGAATTATGCAGTTAATGTTCAGCTTTTGCTGTGAATGGCGGTCCTGTTCGTCCATTGACGTATTGCATAAACCATACATGTTGTGAATTATGACTCATTAAAATGAAGTGACAATTAATACCATTATTCATATACTTTAGTAAGGTAAGAAAATATAACACAATTCAAATAAACGAAATGGTAGCTATTAAAATTATTGGAAAATATCAACACAATGAATAATAAGATATAATAATATATGATGTATCGGCAATATGTAAAACAATATAGAACGAAAGGAATACTGCAAGAGACCGTCTAATTTTTTTAATACGTTCATTGATTACAAGAATATCTGATAGATCTTTTCACGAAACCATATTTAAAATATATATTTTTTAAATGTTATTCAAATTGTACATTTTGTATAACCAAGTAGTTACACAGAAGATTATTTTGAACACCACAATGAGATAAAATATGTCTAAAATGTAATAAAATATTACATAAATTGCAAATGAAAGAGTTATAATCAAAAACACATATAAGGGCCCACTTGGGCCGCCTTAGACCATGTTTGAAATAGAAGTTTATATATATACTGCATTTATATTACATGGTAATTTGTATTTTGCCTAAAGAATAATATATCATTGAAAGCCGATTTTTTAATTTGTTAAAATTAGATTTTTTAAATTTTTTTGGCTGTTAAAATCAGTTCAGACAATAAAAAATTAATAATTACAATATTTTAATACATAAAAAGGAATATATTTTGTGTGAATATTTAAAAAATTAACCACATTAAAATTAGTGAAGGGAAAAAAATTGAATCTTAAAAATTTAAATAGTACAAATATTTAAAAATGTTAATTTCGTACTGCCAGTCACTTGACCAAGGGGTACCGCATTAAAAATGGAAATTTACAAATTACTGAAATATATCATGTTAGTTTAAGTATACACAATGTTTTAGACAATACGTTAGTCGATAATCTTAACATTGCTAATACCAAGTAATTAATATTTAAAACAATAGTATAACTATTGACATATATATAGATTATTTAATTGAGTTAAGGACAAAAATGAACAGAATATTCATTATAACTCTTAAAGGTTTTACTGCATCCAAAATCTGTATATTCCGCATGATTCCGTTTTATCGATAATATACTTAAATCATTTGTAATCTTTTTAAATATGACGAAATTTGCTTAGTTATTAACTTAATTTTACAATTCTATTCCAGTTTTGAAAATTAAAATGTTTTTATTAAAAATAATTCAGATAAAGATTTACCTTATTATATTTGTAGTAGACCACATATCGAAGTGTATGACATTTATCAATATTGAAGGTGGAATTCAAAATGCATTGAATCCATAAATATAATATTATTCAAAATGACACAATTGATGTTCTTTAAAAAAATTTTACTTTATGATGCTTTAATTTTTTTTATTTTTCACGTAATGCCCTTAATAATTACTCTCCTGTTAGTAAGGACTTACAGCATACCAATAATCATCACTAGTAACATCCAACCCTACAATCAATAATTCCAACAAGCTCACCATAACCAGAAGACTTTCCGTTCTCCGATGCGAAGTAGATGCCCTTTCCGACCAGTCCGCCACTGTGAGGCATGATCCGAAGTCCCGATTTCAAAATAGCGGCCACTACCGCCACATTGGTGCCGTGCCAGAGGAGCTTCCGGTTGGCCAACTTGTCGTGCGCACAAAACCGAGTTTTCTATGGATGTTTAAAAACGAAAATTTAATCGAAAATTAGTTAACTATAATTTGTACATTTGTTAAAAGCAGATTCAGTAAAGCGAATATTCTTGGTAAATTAGTGGGTTGCATTTGAACCAAATCAAAGTTTTCATAAGTGATATTTATAGCGTTTTACAATTCACATTGCGAACTGTGTCTAGCTCACTTCATTCATAGGTCAGTTATATGTTTAGAAAAAATTGTCGGATGTACTATTAGTCAACTAGTATATTATTTATAGAAGAGAATCACACCAACACATGTTGTATAATCCAAACCAACTATATTCATCCTTACAAACTTTTATTTAAAAAAACAAACCGCACAAATTATCAACTTTACATATATCTAATATGAAAATCAACTTAACTAATAAATTCACAATAACCACAAAAGATAATTTGTTGACCTGATTTGTTAATATTAAATTGATACATTGATTAAAAATTTTTATTTACACTTATATTTATATATTCAGACATAAAATATCAGCTACATTTACAAACCTCGCTTCGTCGATTCACTTTCCAAATTTCGAGGATATCTATGTTTCTCTCTTTGGTACTTTCTGTGTAGGTAGATATGGCTTTGAACTCTTTCGATGATTTCAGCAGAAGTTCAAGATCACAATCAAGAAGCTGGTAGTTGATATCAATCGGATTGGGAATTTCCTGAACAGACCGGAGAAGAAAACCTCAAATAAGTATGTCACTCGGATAGCCAAAATTAAATAGCGAAATCCTTATTAATACATAAAAAATATACATATCCTGATCGCTGACAGGTAGAGTTTTTTTGGTCAGGCAAGAGAAGGTGGAAATCTACAAGCCGAATAGGAGTGTATATTTTAAAGAATTTTGTGTTTAAAGGGTTATTTTAACACTGAAAATGCAACTCAGTCTAATTAAGTATATAATGAAGTATAGTTTTGATCTCTTATTTTATAATTTAGTGAAATTCTAGCATTTCATATTATTGTTTCCTCCACTGAATGTTCTTCAATTATTATTTTATAACATACTGATCACAATAAACCTATATATCAATCCAATTTAATGATGTTATCAAGCTAAATAACGAAGGCTATTTATTTATTCGAATTAACAAAAATATTTTACACAGTAAAGTTTGAATAAAATGAGTACATTATTGATTAAAAGTCCCTACAAAAGACACGACAAAGCTTATTGCATAGAGGTAAGATAGAAAATCGATCACATTTAAATTATGAATTTCCAACAAAATTGTCAGATTTATAAAAAAAGTATAAAGGTTGGTTGTTTCCAAAGTAGTCACACGGCGGACTAGTTTGTCTAAAATACAAATGTTAACTTCGCTTACTTTTGACGTAATCGCTGCTTTTTTCGCTTTCTGAAGAACCTGGGCAGCCTCGATATCGGCCAAAACAAGAAGCATGTCCATTTTCTCTCGAACCTGGTCCGCAGTTCGCATCACAGGGGGTACACATCTGCCAAAGTCGTGCGGAATGTGTGTGTAAAATTGGGAGGTTAAATTGGCGAGATTCGAGGTGGTCGAGTTACTTTTGATGGCCTTTTCGAGGTCCTCCAGAGCGCTGAACCCTTTAATGATCTGAGCTTTGCTCAACTTTCCAAGTGGCATTTTCTTTGTATCTGAAACATATATATTTCATTTTATCGGAAAATATTTAACTAAAGTGAGTGTGAAAAAACTAAAAATTACAGAATAGCGAGCAAATACAGATTTCGGTAGAGGCGGGTAGAATGAAAAGGACTGTGCGTCTTGCCTACAATTGAAGCATCGAAGACATAGATTTATTTATTTTTAAATAAAAAATGGTTAAAAATCGTAAAAATGTTAAAAAAATACAAACTGTTAGTGTTATATAATAGATTACATTATCTCATTTCTTGAACAATTATAGCTAAAAACGCATGGCTTTAACAAATCTATATATTAAATATCTACACAACATAATACTCTTGGTAGTCTATTCAGCACTAAATTATTATACATCAATAAAAAAAAATTATCGTGAACATTTTTAGGTGTCTTTTTGAAAAAAATGGTTAGGCTTATATAGTGTTTAGTCAAAAAAGAAATTGCGTGTACATCTTTTCAAATAAATGTCTTTCATTAGACGTTGGAGTTGATATCCCCTTAAATTATGAATAAATATATTTGAAAATTATATGTAACAATTAAGAATTCTAGGTTTATTGTAATAAACACATTTTTATGTATTTATCAATATACATTAATTATTATAGAATTATTAAACTAATAACACCATATTGGTATTTAAATTGGTCATATTTAAAATGTACTATGTAGATTCCAAATTGAATCAAATGTTCATTCTCAGAAAGAAATGGGATCGAAACATTTACTGAGAAATCAGGTTACTCACAGCAAGCTGGAATATGAGTTGTTTGAAAAGAATGACTCCATTCTCTATATTTATTATAGAAATTTAAAATATATTTAACGAATACATACTGCTTTAGTTCTTATACAAACTGCTAGTGTTAAATATTTGATTACATTATCTCATTTCTTGAACAATTATAACTAAAAACGCACCGATCTTGAACTGTTGTAGAGCATTATTAAACATGTCGGTGCTGAAGATAAGATCGATCAGCTGTTGGGTCGCCAGCTTGAGAGAACTGGGTTTGTATTTAGCAAGAGCGCCAGACGGTGCAGCAGCTATGGCCTATGTGAGAGGACAAAAGAAGACACCGTTGACTTCAGGTTGTATGAATAACAATGAGAATATACTTCTTATTGCTATTTGAATTATTATACTTGAAAAAATAATCAGAAAAAATACATAATCTGATTGATATACTACAAGATAACTTGAATTTGTGACGAATTCTTCTAACAGTTTATAAGCATATATGATTTGGAGATATTGTTTTTGCATCTAATGAGCAATATTTACAAATTTTGGTATGTAATTAATCATATTTATTTACATAGCCACGTGATTTGAAGAGAACACTATACCATAGACTAAATTAAAATATATGGCAACACCAAAACAGTCTACGAAAAGTGTATAAGCTATATACACGTTAGAGTTGCAGCTAACCTTGACATTAACAACATTATCATCATCTTCGTCTTCTTCACCCATTTCCAGGAGAGTGTACTTCCCATGAACAGCTGCAAATTTAGATCTATTCTCCCATTTGTTTTTCGTTTTGTCTTGAAACTTTTTCTCGAAATCTTTAATGGCTGCATCGCGAGACATTGGGCCTTTGAGAGAATTAGCTCCCTTCTCACCCTAAAGAATATGGACAACATGTTCTAATTTTTAAATATTTTACTTAAAAACATACTAGTGTAATTACAAATTTTACTTTTGATGTTATTGCATTTTTAAGAGCGACGACTACCGAATAAAATCAAATCTCAATAACTAATAAATATTGTCAGTGACGACACACACAGAGTTATCACACAATGACGAACATGACTTATTTATAGATATCATAAAATGGTTTACAAATATTAATGTAATGAACACTTAATAAATGTTTTGCATGAACAATTAACGTGTGTGTATTATTTTAAAATGAATACAATATCGTCTTATTTTATAATGGCACTAAATAGCTAATTTGAAAAGACCTTATAATTAGCACGATCCTTTGTTTTCAACAATCATTTTTTGTTAAAAATGTCTATAGGCTACTAAAGAAATTAACCATGATTTATTGTTCTAGATGAGATTAAGCAAAACTTCTGAAAACGTTAATGGAAAATGATTTAACACATGGCAAATAAATATTTATAAAATATTCGATGACGGGATGTATAATTTTTTTACTGATTATAATTATATACTGTCCACACACTAATAAAAATGACCGATATTTAAAGCATTGCAGTAAGTAAAACAAAGCTAAAATCTAGAACATACTACGCGGCCCCAGCGATTCCATGTGTAACAGTTGCCTCCTTTCTGCAAAACTTGAATGACGTAATACTTGTTGTTGTTTTGACCTATGTTAGTCTGATTTAACATACAGTCATAGTCGTCAACTACCTGAAAAAATATAATAACATTTAGTAAATGTTATAATAATAATAATTATTTAATTTAACCACAAAATCAGTACAGATTACTATCAGAGTGCGAGTAGAAGAAAGTTACAATACGTTTCACAGTTACATTAGGAAGGAAAGAAGTAAGTTTTTAA
>JAUZND010044221.1:0-43512 GCA_034780555.1 Coelogynopora nodosa | reverse complement strand
CCCCCGCCCCCCATATTTAATTTTATTCATTTGGCGCAAACTGGGAAAACAGAAATTCAGTGTTATTCATGAAATTTGTTGCTGTTTTTAAATGTTTGATCATGGGATTAATGTTACTTATATTTTACACTTTAACTTTCCGTACTAATGAAATATTATATAATATGCAAATACATATAACGTGCTTTTTAAACTTATTTGTTATAGTTTAATCTTTTCTTGAAAATGATGCTACACAGTTTATAGTTTTGTAAATGTTGCTTTTTTTACTGTTCCAGTTCAAAAAAGTATATAATTTTCCCGATTTTAACTATCGAAAAATACGCAGACAATAGTCTAGTTTCAGATATTGATTTATTATCATGCCGCATCTAGGTTTTATGTTTTGTTACATTTATACACACAATTATTATTAATTGAGATAGCGGAATATGTTGTATAGTGAACATGAGAGCTCTTCTGTTTTCAATGTGAAAATCGGTAATTAACATCTTTTTGTGCGTCAATATTAGTTTTATTATTAGGGAAATTCTGTTCAAAATGATTAATTTGGGTATTTAGATCGAAACATTTAAAAAAATCATTAATTTGATGTAAAGTTATAGTAGGTTATTTTGTTAAATTTTATACTGGTCATATAGTTTTATTGTTAGCGCTTAATTATTCTCTAAAATTAAGATATATAAAACATTTTGTTTGTTTTTATCAGTTGTGAAATATGAACTTGAAATTTTAGTTATGCTAACACTGCCATGGTGCACCAATGCACATTTGTATATACTGTGCTAGCTATATTGAATAGTTTTGCGTTTTCAGATATGTACAATAATTTAATAATACATTTTAATTATAATACCACCAAAATATACCATAAATGAGATAAACAAACCGAAGCAAACCTGATAATATATTATTTAAAAAGCGAGATTTTGATCAAACCTGTTACAAAATAAATGAATCCTCTTTAAGATACTAATTCAAAAAAATGGTACGTGTCGAATCACTAATTAAACTAATTTTTTTAAATTAAAGTAAGCATATATTTCTTCAGAGCCATTCTACAAGCATAGTTTAAACATCTTTAATATTATCAAGCTCCACATTAGAGTTATACAACAACAGTGAATGATAAAGCAGTACAAAATTAGTTGTTGATTAAGCGTATGGAATAGTTCAGAGCAGTATTTCTTTGTAATTATAAAGAGATTCATAAAAAACATAGAGAAAACAGAGTCTGCATTAAATCTTCTGACAGTATATCCGTTAAATGTCTGATTTAATAGTGTAAATAAGGTCCAATCACATAATTCACTGAATAATTGTATGTGTTTCTTAATATGTTTGAGGCCACTCAAGGTCATGTTGTCAAAGAAAAGGATGACAAAATTGTGGCTATAACAAACAATTTGCATCATATCACTGAACCTGTGTAATACATGAGCACATTCCAGAGATATAATGGAAGCTTGCAATAACCCGTAATGTTAAAATTAGGATTTTTAACATCTGAAACAGTAGGGTTAGTAAGTATCAAACTGCACGTATTAAATGTTGCCATCGTAATGTATGGATGCGAATTTTAGACCATAAAGAAAAACTATAAACGCAGAAAATATCCTTTTGAAATGAGGGCATACAGGGAGAGCGGTGAGTGCTCAGCGGTGGAGAAACAGGAGAACATAATCACTTGGTTCTGCAAACTATCGCAACTGATGTGATGTTGGAAAGCAGATGACATGCAAAAAATTGCCTCACTTAGCAGGACATATTATGCGACATTGAGGCTTTGACAAACACGGGAGTCAGTTGAAGGGAAAAATATGAAAAGAAAGAACCTCAGCAACGTGAATAAAGATAAATAACTGTAGAAAAGTTGTCGATGAGTAGATGGGAAAGCAATTGGCAGCAGCATCGACATCAGCAGTGAACCGCAAGAAATAGTGTTCATTTGTAAAGGCCACGGCAGTGTTATTGGCGCTGAGGATAAGAAAAATAATCATTATTAACTAGTTTCCAATAATAAAAAAAAACAATTTCATTTAAAATCCGAAAAATTTAAATGTTACATTGTACGCAGTATATTACTAAAAAAAACAAATAAACGATTTATAGTAGAAAATTTGTTAAAGGAGTTTTATAGTTTTCAACACCCAACGGTATACAGCGGCCGGCAAACGTCTCTCTCTTTATACGCAGCATACCTTCTATATATTCAATATTTGCGAAACGTGTTTATGTTCATCTTTTTTAATTATATTTAATGGGTTGTTTTCTTCTCTTTTTTATTGTACTCATGATGATGATCCACTTTTCTTAAATATGTGCTTTCTTGTTTTTACTTTACTTTTACTTTATTTATTTGTTCACCACTTTTACTAGAAGTGGGATAGTAGTCAATGAGATCGATCCAATTGTAATAGATCCATCATTAAGGTCAGTGCTGGCAGCAACATTTATAACAACTATTAAAAAATAAACTTACTCTCATGTTGTCCGATTCTAATAACGCGAACACGAACACAATCACTAGGCATCTATACAATTGTGGCACGAATACACCGAAAATTACTCATGTAAACAGTAGAACAATCAATATTAAGGAGCAAAAATGTCTACACATTTTGTTTCACAATAAGTATTACGAAGTGTTTACATCCGTTTAAGCTGACATTTTTGAAACACTGTCTAAATATCGAAAAGGTATTTTTGTTGAGGATTGAGTCAGATGGGTCGGTATTAGTGGCGTCATAATTTAACTTTCAGTTTTAATTGTATAATGTCATAAACGTAATCCTTTGGCCAAATGATGACGCCATTGAAGTTAAACATGACCAATTTTTTTAGTATTGAAAACGTTCATGTGACCAACATGTTAATATTTCAAATTAATAAATAAAATACCTTTTTAAGTAAACCCCCTTTCCCCCACATTGCATTGATCGCTCGGGTGTTCCTCAGGTGACCTTTTAATTTTTTTTTTACTCTTAATTCTAATTTGAAAGCTATCATATAATCTCTCACTGTTGACGATGTTGTGTCCTCAGAATGGCGGAACATGCCAAGAATCTGTCAAGCTCGTGTAGCGCCTCACAGCCGAGCGGTGTTGAAGTGGAGGAGTTGGCGGACTGGCTGGACGAGATTGACTCTCGCGTCGAAGCTCTGGAACACGAGGTCAGCCAGAGGAACCTCAACTCGGTTTCCAATGAGTCGCGTATTCGACTCTTGGATAAGATCAAGGTGAGCCTGCTCTCCGGACCTGCTGATGTGCTCGTCTCACCTAATCAGGACCGGATTATGACAGGATTGAAGGAATATAATGTATTGACGAATGTATGACAGTAACAGCTGAAAATAACCACGATCCTCTGTCACATATAAGTCTGTTGAGATTGGGTTTCATTTTCCGAAATACTCTTTTTCAAAACCTGTATAGTGATTTTTGTATTATGACAAATTTGATTTGTTGCTATAGTTAGTTTTATTGACCAAATAAAGGTTTACATTGAAAATTAATCACAAACAATTATTTATTTATTTATTGATCGTTTAATATAAATTGTATTAATGTAAGTTAAATTTATTGTAATATAATATTCTGCAGTTCTATTTAACGCTTAACATTAGCATTAGATTTTGAAGCATGACGTGGAATTATCACATTTGGTTGTTTTTTTATCCTTGAGGAATATTGCGTTACTTAGTATTAAGGGAAAGCAACTATGAATTTCAATTTATATATGACAAACTCAATTATTATTGACAATCATTTCAGCGTGTGTTGGTAAAACAAGCCGTATGTGCTCCCTGTAAAGTTTGAAATCGCTATACCTTCAAAGATCTCTCTGTCATTCGAAGCATAATTATGCGGGAATAATTTATGGTTATTTTATATTCTACTTCAATTCGTGAATCCAGCAAATAATCTTGTGTGAGATATGTTTTTAAGGTTGAGTACATTTTTTGTATTACTATTTTTAGTGCATTTCTTTAGTTTTGATACGCATTCATTCGATCTTTTTACTAAATAAGATGTATTAATAATTCATTTTTGCATAAAAACTATGTTTTGTTAAAAGGATTTCCCTAAAGGGGTTCAGATCAGCTTTACCATTTCACTATTCGATAATTTTATAGAATAAATTTCTTTCCTATATCTACTCTAAATATATTTTTATTTATTAAGAAACATATCTCCAAATTTATCTCTTGATTATGCTGCTATATTAAGTGCAATCAGAATTGCAGAAATCACTACTATGATATATTTCAGTTCAAACATACTATAGTATAACATTAAATATTATTTAAATGCTTAAAAGCTTTGATAATTTTGTTTTAATAAAAAATCTATGAAAAGTACGTGTCATCAATTTTGTTATTTATTTAATATTTTAAGCGATGATCATAGTGTTAATTAAGTCTAATATACAATATGTATATATAAATATTTTAAACATATTCTTGTTAAATTTAAATGCATTAATTAACTAATTGAGAAATATTTACTATTTTTAAAACAAATTTAAACTAGTCACTGATAACAACGTATAATTTGACACGTTTATTACTTTTTATTCAATTTTCATCGATTAAAATTATATAAAATATTAAAATATACAAAGTTAAAATATATAAGTAAAATTTAATTTTTTAAATTAATAGTAAAATTATATTTACATGTTATGCACAATAGAATTTTTACGCTATACAAATATACTAATTTATTATTTTGAAAATATTTGTTAAAGAAAATAATCCAAAAAATACTTATTCGTTACTGGTTAATATTTTATTAGTACAATATAGTCATATTATAATTTTTTTTTACTCTATTTGTTAATAAATGCAAGGGTCATATTTCTAGCATTTCTCTTATAGCTATGTTATGTAACAAATATTTTCGTCCAATTACTAATTATAGGAATATAATATAAACATAATTAAATAAGAATTTTGAATAAATATATATAAGATGGCATACTTATCTCAGTGAACAGTAAATACTTTTAATTAACATTTTCCAGACACAGTAAGTAGGTTAACTAAAAAATTGCTTTATTTGATTTTTTCTATATCTTTTATAAAAATGTTCCCGTAATGAAAAAATTCGTTTTCAAAAGGAATGTGATACTTTTAAATAACTAACTTTTTAAAATTGAACACAAAGTTTGTTCCCCTAGTAAGAACTTATTTTGTAATGTCTTTAAAACGTTTTGTACAAAGATTAATTTTTGCTGAATTTAAATTATTCTTCTGAAATTATATGAAATTTATGCGGGCTAATAGATATTCATGTTATAAAACACAATGTTAGATATCATTATAATCTGCGATAGAGTTATTATTGCATTATTTTTTACTTCAAGATTTTTTTTTCAAATGCTCACTTTTTTGGTATTATATGCCAGTCAGTCAAGTCCAGTGAGTAATTATTATTGTTACTATTAACTTTACAAAATAAAATTCTATGTCGAATATATCTGTTTGTCTGAATTAGGAATCTCTTCAATCTCTTGACTCACGCTACGAGGATATCAACCTACCGGCTGCTCTTCAGAATTCATCCACAGCATCGCTCGATATTCAAGAAGTGCAAACTCGCTGGACCAGACTTAGGGAACGAGCTGTTGAAGCAAGGTTATTAGCTAACTCTATCTAATCATTGCATACAATGTAACCACCAATATGCGTCGGGTCTATTTAGGAAATTATGTGATTTAATCAGTTGTGCTTTTTTAATATTTCACGGACATCAGTTTTAATGGTAAATTTTCTACTATACTTGTAAGTAGTGCGTGCAATATTTTCTCAAACTGCTATTGTTAGGTGATTAAAGTTCAGCATTTTTGCAGTGTCTTCAGTAGGCTACTGCACAGCTGAATGTGTAGACCTACTACCATGATTCGTTGTTGCCAAACAGCATATATCAACCCCACACAAGTTAATTTTCACATCATAAGAGGACTATGAGGTGTTTTGTGAACACCGGGTGACTCCTGTTAAGTAAATAAAATAATAAATTCATCAAACTACCTGATAGCCAAGATGGGTTGATAATATTTTACGTAGTATTTTACTTACATGTAGCACCAGATTTGAATACGAGTAATTCGACAGGGAATTTTTACATATGGAATGTATTGTATTGATCAATATTAAGGCAAAAGTAGGTTACACAATCTATAGTTAAGTATGTTCAAATATTTTCAAATATTTTCAAATATGTTCTTCTATTTTGACGTAAATTTAAACTATATGTACTACTCGTAAAACGCGAATTTGAAAATTTTGCTATAAAGGCTTCTATCGTTAGAAAATCAGTGATTGAAATTGTAGACAAATGCACTCCAAGGCTGTTAACAGATGGAACGTCTCTGAAGTAAAAACAAAAGTAGGAAGAGTGGACAAGGCAACAGAAAATGGCAAAATATTCTAAAAGTTGTTAGAAAAGGAAAAAGAACAATAAATTTATGCGAAATTTGCGGGATTAATTGGAAGAAATGGAGAAAATTGTCAGGCGGAAGATTTCTGTCAAGTCCAAAATGGTGAAGATCGTACAAGCACGGCTGTATGACAAATCTGGAGAAGATGCGGAAAAGGAAGGAAATTGTATCCTCAAGTTTTTATAACGATGTCATCAAATGCGATTATTCACACAAGGGTCTGAGCAAGTAAACGATAATGTTTACATCATATTTTTTTTTAATAATTAGTATTTATCAACTTTCTTCATTTCACTATAATATATTTCAGATTTAAAACAGGACCTATTTTCGGGGAAAATATCTATTTTTTAAAAATATGAAACTGAATTGTTTTTTCCATTTCTTGTTCTGACGCAAAAAAAATCTGGAAAACATGTAATACGAAAATTTTAAACACAACTTATTTAATGTAACTTTAAATGGGCTAATTATATTTAATCCTGACCTGTTTACAATTATATTTAATCCTGACCTGTATTTTTACAAGTCTTATTTGTGTATTATATTGTGTTACAGTAGTATCTCGAGTTTGACTAAAACATAAACATAGTTTCCGGTAGTTTAACACACATAATGACATGTATTGAAAACTATTTAGAGAATACATTATAGCCTTGCTCTGCTTTACACTATGCTTGGTTTGGTTTTGCCACGGTAGACTTCTTCTGGAAGGCAGCATGGACTCGTGGCAAAAGTTGCTCAACAGGCTTCGTGAGCTTAACGAGTGGTTGGCGCACAAAGACGCGGCACTCCTCGAGGTTGAACAGCCGATTGCAGGGGATCTGCTCTCTGTGGAGCAACAGCTCAACACACACACGGTTAGTGGGCCTATAACTAATGTTTAGCTTCCTGTGCAGTGGAATATCTTAATTTTGAGGGTACATTTCTAGGTTACGTTTTTAGGGATAGGATGCAGCGTATGTTCTTATAGTAATGTTTATTTCAAATATTATAAAAATAAGCGGATCTAAACTCGATATGTAAATATTATTAAAACTTTGTGTGATTAATATAAATCTCAAAACAAAATACTTCATCGTGGTTGAAATTAAAAAACAAATAAATAAAGCTGATCAATTTATTTGACAACGTTAACATCGTTAATGTTTTATTATTTTAGCCGAATAATATAAAATGAAAACTGAATCAAATAGCGGCCTAATTTAATAACTAAGAATTAAAACCATAAGCTTGCAAACTCGTATTTCTTAACATCGTGAACTAGCTCGAGAGAAATTTTGATCAATATTTCGTATTATAAATGCAGTGTTACCATTACCTAATAACTTTGATTAATGTTTTGCATATTTATTTACCCACTCATTTAATTATTCCATCAAAACAACTTCATACTTTTTTTAAATCAGTGTCTCTCTAAAATAAGTCATGATATCATTAGTCGAACTCGTCGAATTTGTCTATCTGTAGATACATGTTTTAACATTTAAAGCAAATACTTGATAAAGGAAAAATTAAATAATTAATGTGGCATTTTTTATGTTGAAAAATGCATGTAACGAAAATAATATTTCTCACTATTTCATAAATGGGTTCGAAACTATTTGATATAACCACTATATATGACTTAACAAATTACCTGAACTCTATAACAATATATAAGACCTATGCTAATCAAAGTTTTCATAATTTTTTTCCTTTATTTGCTTTTCCTATCTTTATTTTTTAAATTATGTTTTCCTATTTTTTTAAATGAATTTAAGACCATCTTGAAAATCTTTATTTAGAGAAAAAATTACTTCAAAAACAGCATGCTTTTGAAGATTCTTATTTGAGATTCTCATTTGTTGTTATCTCATCGTATTAGAGTTAATATTGATTTTTATGATTCGGTTAAGCTTATTAATGTTGTGAAAAAAGATTTTTAAGTTAGAAATTAGTCGTTCAAAATGAAGTTTAAATTAAAACAAGATTTGTTTGGATGCATTATAGCCTAGATCATGCATGTAATGGATCAGTAGGCTATGTCTGAATAAAACTGTAAAATGCATGACATTAAATAGCTAATGTTTTGATTAAATGCGATGAGTTAATAGATTTACAAACAACAAAATCATGTATTAAATTCATTCTAATTCATTTTCCAAGTTATCATAATATTTATTTCCATTATATTAAGAATAATATATAATAAAATATAATATAATGTATATTCTTTTATTTACAACAAAATTGCAATGTTGTTATTTAAATATTAAGTGCAAATAATTTTTAAATTTGATTTATGAAAAATACCTCGTTGATTTTTAGACTAATAATTTTCATAAATTTGTAATTTTTGTAATCAGGCATTATTGGAGGAAATGCAAGAAAATCGCCATGCTGTTGACGATGCATTGGAAAAGTCACAAGCCTACAGATTGGATGATTCGGATCGGCAAAGTTTGCAGGAATCAGAGAGTGAGTTTGGTTATTTCCTATCTGACAGAATAATTATATATTATGCTGATATTTGATAGATCTATTATATTGTATAAACTCTAGTATAATTTTTTCTTAATATGGTTTAGTAGATCATTTTACATTTCTTCAAATTAATCAACTGGTTTTGCTTTCCATTTATAATTAAATCAGCTGAAAAAATGATTACATCACCATCATCAGATATTTATTATATTTAAATACGATCTTATGTGAGATATGATGAGTTGTGCTAACACGGGCTGTTGATTGCACAGTTTGTAACTTATGTACTTACTATATATACTACTATGTAGTATTAACCTGCTAATTATTTATTATGAAAACATGTGAGATAACTCTAAGCAATATTAATTATTATATTTATTTGCAGCAATATTATACTCACTAATTGGGTAAATTAAGCACTGCAAGAACGAGCAACTTTGTGGGTATAACTTTATACCTACTTTTTATTTTAAATGTAAACTGATAGAGATTATTGTATGACTATTTTATAGTCGAAATTAATCATCAATAATTGGGCGATAATATTGGAATAAACTTCAATGCATAATATGTACACGTTGTATTAGGTTGCAGTGATTTAGAATGTCTAACTTCAGTGTTTAATATACTACATTTAATTTGCTACTTATATATTTTATTGCGTTACACTATTATCACTTTTTTAAACTATGTTAAATTTTTATAATACGTAAATTGTCAAAATATTGTCTGCGCTAACTGACCTCAACACTAAATTAGTTATGTTATTACCTGCATGAATTACGAAGCATTATAATAACATTATTTATATTTCTAAATATTTTAATATCAGAAAATTGAAAAGCTTAAATCTTCTGAAATTGTAACATAACGTTAAATTAACGTCTATATGTTAGACTTATATAATTGATTTTCTACACTATACCTACCAATATTAAATGTGTTAGTATATTAAATAAAACTATAATTTAAATAAATTACTTTAAAAAATAATAAATAGTAAATTTAATAATATCTAAAATACTAAAACAAAATATCTGATTTATTATTCATTTATATTATTAATTACATAAGTACTTTTTATAAATATTTTATTTAACTTACTAATTTTTACGTAAATATCTTTCTATACATAATATTTTACACTTTTTGAATATCTTTTGGTATATTAATATAATTATAATACTAATTTTTAATAAAATTATTGTTTTACCTTAACTATCGATTATTTAGTGTTGTGCTAAAACAAATATTGCATTTTCGGTATAACTGTAAACACTGGACATCTATTAGACTCCTTTAAATCTGGGCGTTGAATTTTACCAACAATCGGTCGTGAGGACGTCCATCGAATTTATGTGGTTACTTGATTGTTAATGAAATTATTTTACAATAAAATGAGCTACATTGCAAGCAAAACTTAATGTATGATCACTTTATTTGTCATTAAGTAATACACTAGTTGTCTAAGACATACCTTATAGTTGGCAGGTAACTAAGATATATTTTAATTAAATGGTTTCATTTACAGTTATTTATATTTTATTGTGTAAAACTAATTTTTAGTAAAACTAAAGTTAAGCAAATGTCATTCTTTTTTTAAGTATTAAAAATGCATTCAAACAGCCAAAAAGTGTTCATAATACACATATTGTTGGCTACAACTAATCTCTATGTAATCTACACTATACAATGCCAAGAATTGGAAAAGAGGAAAACTGTCATAAGAAATTCTGTCAAAGTATAAAGAAAGAAAAATTCATTTTAAAATTAAGTGAACTTCCTCAAGAAATAATCTTTTATATTAAAGTTTCACTTGCTGCACACTTATGACTGCTTTCACTACCTCTTCTCTATCTCTCCCTCCCTCTCTCTCCCACTCTCTCGCTCACACTCTCTCTCTCGCACCTTGAAGACGAATCAGACGGCGGGGAGAGCAGTTGCTGTGTAGGTGACGATCGAGCGCGCAAACTGACACGTCGAATACGGCGCAATGCCCACCATCTCAAGCGTCGCTGGGAAGAGATCAATATCCGATCACGCGAGGCAGCCAAAGTGATGCTGGCAGCACATGGTGTAAGTGCAGCTCGGCTCGGCTTGCCCGATCATCTTAGTGGGAATTCCCTCGTCGCCAACTGGCTTGCCTGGCTCTTCATATCAATTTGACTAACGGGATTAAAGATGCAAAATTGTTCAAATTATACTGATCAATGAGAATTTGTTTATCTACTTTTTCAATAAGCTAAACATGTATATAGGTTGTATATAGATACCATTTATTGAATGCGACCACGATCTGCGCTTACATTCATATTGTATTAGATAAATTGGGTGTATACACTATAGTTCAGTTCATATTTCAGAAAGAAGGAAAAAATGGTTTTATTTATATTGAGGAATTATTAATAATACTTTTTTGTATTATGCTATCAAATAATTTTGGTACCAGAATATAAAAATTTTAAATTATATGTATAAAAATTTATTGTAAGAATTTACTATAACATAAAAATGGGATAAAATAAATGCTTTAAAAATCCAACGTTCTGTTCATACGATGAACTTCATCAGTAGTCTATAGATTGGTCACGTTTTATTGCATTTAGGTTATTTATATAAATTTAGTTCAGTAAGAACAACAATTTTTGCAAGTAAAGAATACATTTTTTTAAATCACAATATGATGTTAATTTTTTTAATGAAACATGTTTACTAATTAATAAAGAAGTAAATGTTTTTAAAGGGTATCTTCATTTGACCAGATTAGCTATAATATATATTGTTTAAATAATTAATTAACTCTGTCTAATTATTAAAAAGGTAGAAATCGCCGTTATTCATATAATTAGTTTGGTTGGATACTGTTAGCCTTATTTAAATGAATAAATATGTATCTGCTGTTTTAGTAATGCATATTTACAGCTTACATAGTTAAATTGGTACTAAGACTAAATAATTCCTGTTGAACCCTGACTATAATACAATATTACATAGTATTTATTTTATTGAATTAATAAGACTAGAGAGCCATGGTTAAATCAATAGTATTAAATATATAAAGTATAATTTATTAATATAGACCTTTAAATAACTTTCAGCATAATTTAGATTAAATAATGGTTGTTGCATCTAATAGTTGAATTTAAATAATACGTATCAAGCTATTTGGTAACATCTATAAATAATAAACTAGTATTTTGATTTTTATACAAATTATTCAATGTCACGAATATAGGCGACACATTTTCTATTCACCTATATTTTTATGTACAGTATGTCATACGTTAATTGGGAGCTTTATTTCAGAAATTCCAAGTGTTTGAGGAGACACTGATGAAGACACGGACTCAGCTGCAGACAGCGGAACAGGACCTCAGTCAATGGTCGGCGCCATCTTCTTTCATTGGAGATGGTCGTCTGCAGGAGATCAAGAGAGTCGAGGTATTTATAATTAAGGGAGCGTCTGTGGTGTATATAGCTATGATTGTACCCTGATGGCTAGGGAGTGCTTCTATTGTAATGTGTGTATTATTGCATATGAATGTTTATTGTATATGTATTTATGTGTATTGACAGAAGTATAATTATGGCTATTTATATAATCTATGTATTACATATTAAGATATTATGCTGTTGTATGTGTCCTTTTTATTATCTCTTTATGAAAACGGTCTTATATGTGCATAATATAATATAACAATGTTTATATATTACATTTATACAATATGGAAATAATAATTATTTTAGTTTTTATCTGTTGGTTGCCGGAAATATGCGCGCATTCATTATATATTTTTTAAATTAAAAATATATAAGTTTGGTACTAATTGCAAAAGGTTATTAAAAAGTATAATTTAATTTAGAAGGCCAGGGTCAACATAAATTCTCATGGATACACGTTGATAAAAAATGATGTAATAATCAAACAAAGCGTTTCCAATTGCTTACGTCTCATCTATTAACTATTAAAATTGGTTAAAATAATAATAGTGAAATATCTCTAATCGTAAATCAATAGAACATGGCGCAGTGTTTATCATATAATCATTCTCATCCATCTATTCCAGAAATTTCACAGCAATTGTCAACCTCTGGGGTCTCTATTGGACAATCTGAACTTTGAAGCTAATCAACTGCAAGACATGAATGTCGTGCTGTCACATGTGCTTGTCTCCCGGTTAGAAGATTCGCGAAGGCGGTAGGGCTCTATTTGTTTTAACTGTATTTTGTTGGAGAGATGTTCAGTGATACTGTGAATGAGAAGCGCTTAACTTAAATATATTTTTATCTGGATTATAAACCTCATTTTCATGTAAACTAAAAAACAGTAGCAGTACAAGAAATTTGTTATACATTTGACTTTTATAAATACACCTTCGTATTTATACTCGTTTCCATGAGAACAATATATTCAACTTAATATATAAAACTACAAAGATAATTAATAAATAAATAAATTAATTAATTGTATAATTTTGTAAAATTTTATTTCTTTTTATTCAATTTGAAGTTATTGTCGTATTTGCTGTATGATTAATTTCATAATTTTCATGATAAAAAAGCGCTTTAAATATTAATTATATTCTAAATTGTAAAACTCGTATTTATTTCAGATGTCAAATACCAGATTTTTAGACCAGATTTTTAACAGATTTTTAGATTTTTTAATGGTTATTACCTATTGTGCATTGCATACGTATGTCGACCTCGAAATACTTTTAAGCACATCATTTAGTTAATCTATGTGAAAATAACTTAATATATTTATAATATTATAATGATAATTAATAATTATTTAATTAATAAATAAATAAATAACTTTATTTTTTAATTATTAATAGCATAATTTTAGACAATTAATAGTTTAAAACCGTAAAGGAAGAAATATTAAAATTTATATTAATGTAATGCAATTTTTTTAAATAATATTCTCTATTACTAATATGTTAAAACGTCTAACTAAATGTTAACAGATATCGAATTGACGAATACTAGAATAATAATAATATTTACTAGAATTACTAGAATGTAGTTGAGTACTACAATAGTACATTACTGATGATATTCGAAAAGAATGACAATGATAAATAGCAGACTCAAATATAGACAGTGGTAAACAATCAATACTACACTTGTTGTCACGGCACCATAAAAATAATATTACAGGGGAAATCTCTGCGCGTCAGATTATAATCCGGCAGGGGAGGGTCAAATCGGGAACGAATTGTTGCAAAGTGAATTCCGATTTTGAAAGTTACGTGTATATATTTATATAGATAATTTTAGTAAAACATCATGCACCCGACCCCTGATTATAGAAAGTGTTCAAATTAATTCGCATATGTGCCCACCTACATGGACCTCATAGCCTATAAAGATATTAAAGTAATCAAAAAATCTAAATAATTTAAAAATATATAATTTACGAGCACATAATGTATTGCCCAACTTGTAGGAATATGACTCCCAAATAAACTAGTTGTTTATTATTGCCAAAGTCACTAAATGGCGTTAAAATCTACTTTTTAGTACATCTTGTCCTAAAAATAGTATATTTTTATTTTTTTTGGCTGGGCACTTAAGACTAAATTTGAGCACTTTCCACAATGCAGGGTGGTCGGGTGGGGTTTTACTGAAATGATCTACACATATTAACAAAATTGTTATAATCTTAAATTGCTTCGTAACAAGTTGTTCCTACTTGATTATTGTTATGAATTTCCACAGCCGGACTACAAAGTCTCTTGAATGTCTCATCCCCGCATCAGATTCAACAGTCTCCGCGGTGATCTGCGCAGCCGCATGTCCCACCTGATAGAGACCGACCGGCAGCAGCAGGGCACGACCAGCCCCTCCCCGCCGGCGGCTACCTCCAACAAGCCGCCTGCCAGCGCACGACCTCCCCCGCACCCGCCCTCCAGTCCCCCCGCTGCCTGTACAGCCAATGACGCTGGTAGCAGCCCCCAAGCTGCCGTGCTCCGGCGTGAGTCCGGTAGCAATCACGCCGCCGCCGCCGCCGCCACAGGTGGTTCCCTGCGCCTCAGCAGGGAGAGCTCACTCCCAATGGCTGGTGGTCGCAACAGCACCGGCTCCTCGACTGTCAACAGTGGCGGCGCCGGTGTTAGGACGGCACCAGCGACGGCAGCTGCTGCTACTGGTCTGTTGCAACAAAATTCAGTGTCGACACAACAGCAACAGAGCAGTTCTCTGCTGCGCCGAACTGAGTCGCTCAACTCGCGTGCCTCCAATTCTCTGCACCCGCTAGCGCGTCAGAATACCGCCGACGCCTCTTTTAATGGTCTTCCTAGTTTGCAGGATTCTGGGGAGATTCTCAAAGGTATATTGCTTGGGCGGCTTAATGTTCACAATTACCATGTATCACAAAACAATCGTCGAATTTAATAAAAATTATTTATTTTATTAACGGTTATTTAAAAAAGTAAAATTTATTATATTTTTTATCTAAATTGAATTAAATTCGATTGTTCCGATAATTTTTCATTTAGTGTCAAAATTTCCAAATTATTGAAATGATACTTATGTCGTATCATAAGTTGCAATTAAATAAATAAGTTGCAGCTACACCATGGTTTTCAATATAATTTGAAATTGTTGCTTTGTTACTTTTATACGATTTACTATTTTTAAAATTTCGAAATTATTTTTTCATAGTTTTAATTATATATTTCTATGTTGTTCAAGCATTTTAGATAAAAACTTAATATTTTAATCTCCAGAATTATTATTAGTATAGCTGTCCTAAATTTAACTGAAGCCATTAAATTAAATTTAAATAAACAAATGTCTCTAGATACTATATAACGATTTTTTTGGGTCTTTTTCTTCGTTTTTCCTCAGATTCTGTTCGCTTGCCTTGGGAACGCTGTACTCATCCATCAGGAAATCAAGTGCCTTACTATAAAAAGTAGGAACTTCAATCTAATTTACTGTAAAGTATAATTTTCACTAATTAGTATTAATGTGGCTATCCTAAGAAATAGAAATTTGATTCCACCTTGGTCATGGACTAAATTCACTGAATAATATTGTCAAGCGTCTTTAAATGATTTGTTTCCATTTTTCTGAAACTGTTTTACCACGTTAGATGTATTAACCGAATTGTGTCTATATTATATACTAAGAATAGAATTTCATAAATCAGTTAAGTCACTCATTATAGTTCAATGTGTATATTATAGTATCTATTTATATTCTAATTTCATTAACTCGAAATAATACAGATTATATAATCCTTGACTTTATATCATTGACATTCTACATATCGGCATCTTGCTTAACAGAAAACTAATATAAGAATTAAAATTTTAACATGTATTTTATTTACATTAATCATACATACATCACAACTCTGCAAAACTGCAATTTACCAATTATTAAAATAATGAAACTAATTTAATATTCCTTATAGTAAGCGTCCATTTCTAAGGTTTAGCAAAAAATACTATTGACAAAAATGCTGGCACATAGTCCAGAGAAAGCGAGCGATTTTTTAATTTAAGCAGGAATGCTGCTTTATTGGAAAATTTGCCATATATGATGGAAATAATAAGACATAATCATTGTTTTACTCTTCACTCAAAGGTGAACATTACTCGGTGCTTAAATATATAATTTCATATTACTATTTTCTGCTTTAATATTTATATTTACTTTTTTACCCATATATATAATATATTTTGTTCCATTTAAACAGTTTATTATTTATGGTTATACCCTCTGTATAAAAGTTTTTAGTGTTGACGTTTAGTGTTGAATCAGTTTACTTCTATTATCAAAATATAACTATAATATATTCTGTTAAAAACTCTAAGAGAATGCCGGAATATGTGAATGTTTAATCAACAAATATTCATTATATTATCAGAATATTAATTTTAAACTTTGAAGTTTACTTATTTGTAAAATATAAAAATTCTAAGATAATAAATTATAAGAGTTGAACAAATCGTTGCGATATAACTTTGAACTATTAGCCTATTACAACAAAATTTATGTTTTCATTTTTAAGCTATACTATGAATTCAAAAGGTTACAAATTACTTTAGTTCGCATTTCTATGGAAGCGAAAACAGCAGGCAAATTTACTTATCGAAAAATGTGTAGATTTAAGCAAGGCTACAAATGAACTCTAAAAGCTATTCATCACACAGGTTCTTCACAATAGTTTTTACACATAGTTGCTAATTCAAAAAGAAAACATTTTTAATTCAAACCGAATTATGTCTTTACTTACGAAACTGTATATAGCCATTTGTTCAACCATTGTTCAACCATTGTTCAACCATTGTTCAACCATTGTTCAACCATTGTTCATCCATTGTTCAACCATTGTTCATCCATTGTTCAACCATTCAACCATTGTTTTCAAATATCGTTGAACCATTGTTCAACCATTGTTCAACCATTGTTCAACCATTGTTCAACCATTGTTCAACCATTGTTCAACCATTGTTCAATCATTGTTCAACCATTGTTCAACCATTATTCAACCATTATTTAACCATTATTCAACCATTGTTTAACCATTTGTTCAACCATTCAACCATTGTTCAACCATTTGTTCAACCATTCAACCATTGTTCAAGCATTTGTTCAACCATTCAACCATTGTTCAAGCATTGTTCAAGCATTGTTCAAGCATTGGTCAACCATTGTTTTTAACCCTTGTTTAACCATTTGTCCAAATAAATTATCAAGCACAATTCGGACAACCGCTTTTCTTTACGCAAAACAGTTTTAGTTTTTTAGGAAAACGAAATAATATTTACTAGCAATAACCCACCGCTTGTTTAGCCATGGTTGCTTTTAAATAGGTTTAAACAGAAAATATTTTGTAATATTTATTTATCAGACTGCACCAGAGGGCAAACATTAACCATGGAAAGTAGTTCAATGTAAACAGTATCAGCGAAAGTCAAAAGGTTTTCTTGCCGCCATACAATTATTCCATCATGCACAAGTGTTAATTTTCCATCAACCTTCTCAAAGACTAACAAATCCTCTTAGCGGACGACATAAAATTTCTAAATACACTGAGCTGATGCAATCTAGACACGGTTGTGCATCATTTGAGATACTATTTATTATAAGTATTAGAAACATTGTTCACGTGTTGAAATTTGAGAACAACCTGGAATGCACAACTTCAAGAGATTCACTTCAGTTTCATTCATTATTTCAATTGATTATTTTATTTTCATAATGGTTTTTATGTTTTATAAATGAATTAGTCTTCTGAAATTTTAAATTTATAATGCAGAAACATTATCTATATTTTTATATTACAACTTTAACTTTTTGCATACTAACTTGAAGTTTTTAACAGTATATACGACATCAAGGGTAGACTGCGATTCACGCTTTTGCCGGGATATGTATTTTTTCTTAATTAATTAGTTGCCATTGGCTTAAACTAATCAATAGATAATTATCTCAATGCTACAGCGTTAATCAGTTTGTTAAAGCCAGGAGTACGTACCGGGGTTTGAACTTGCTACCTCCGGGTTTGAAGGCAGGAGCTCTACCACTAGGCTACCGCTCTCCTTAAAACTTTAACTATAAGATTGCATTCTTATACTGCTAAGTATATAGCTGGCTGCTACACACATACATTGAGTTTACGCCACTTGTAAATGTGACATAACAATAGATTAAAATAGATTACATTTTGGTGAACGTTAGCGATTTTAGCACGCTTTCAAAAGTGAATATTATAATACATTTTTACAAATATGAATATTTAAAATTACTTTTGTAATAGATCATATAAACTTTTCCTTAAATAATATATTCATTTGCGGTAAAAATGAGGTGGAAATCTTTATCATTTTTTAATAAAATGGAAATCTACGACTTTCAAGATTTTCAAGATTAGAATGGTCTATTAATCCCTAAATAAGAATACAACATTAACGTCGAATATTATTATTATTATGCGTTGATTGTATAATGTACATATATACTTTTATAGTGTTTGAAGGCCGATAATAAAGATGGTGCAGTACATAATGTTCCTATTTGCAATACACTTTTATTTTCTAGAACTTATCTCATATCTCTTGTTTAATAAACTATATCAGCAATATTAGAGACGCGTATTTTTCAAATAAATGTTCGTTCGCCACAAAAATCATTAGATCAAATTTTTTCTGCGATTTAATCTATTTTCGTATTTGGACTCGCTTTCTTTTCAATATAGTGAGCCTAACAGAAATTAATTAACACATCTCAAATCGTCGTAAATGTGGAGACATAAAATAAATTAAGTCTTAGTGGATGAGTACTAAAAACAATTGCTTCCGTTTTTCAAAAAAGTTACAGTAAATAATTTATCTAAACTCTTTTTTTTCGTCTTTTTTAAATTTAATCTACTTCCCTTTTTCTTAGAATAAATTGAGTCCGTTCCTTATTTTTCGGTCTCTCACGTGTAACTATAATGTGCTATGTGTATGAAATAAAAGGCTGATATGAGTTGATGCAAATTTCTTCTTATCGAAATACTTTCCTGTATTTTTTAATATTCTTACGACCTTCAGGACTAAAAATGTTTTGTTTCGCATATATCTACTATTTTGCCTCGTCTACTAACGCATGCTCGCATTAGTGGGTCAATCAGTCAGTTCTTATTCTATGTTTCAATATTGGTTAGACATTTTGTAATATATGAAATCGGTTAATATAATTATATTGTGAAAGTACAATAAACGCTAAATTATAGTCTTCGTGCACCAAGTCTTCAATCTTGACATTTTAGCTGCTTTAGTCTAAAAAGCTTTTTTTTAATTGGGACGTTTTTTTACTTACAACGAGTATACAACAATGGGTTTCTATTGATTTAAGTATAAAGTAAATCTATGTGGAATACGTATGGAGTACACTGGATAACTGTACATATATTCTCAAGTACTATAACGTTTTTTTTCTAGCTATGTTGCAAATATGTAGGCATATAATATATAGATTGCGATGTTTTATGCTGTGTATTTGTATCTCCTTTTTTATTCCGCACTTAAGAGTTAAACAGATTAAAATAATCCATTTTTAGCTAAAGTAAAAGTGCAGAACTTTTACAAAAGTCCTTCATCTCTATATAAAATCTGTCACTCTCAAGATGTCAATTCTTAAGTAAACATTTTTTGAACAGAAGTCCATAATATATTTTAAAGTGTTATAAAATGGAAATATATGTAGACTATAATGTAGATGAAGATTCGTAGGCGTGTACCCATTTAATGAAATAAAATAACAATACAGGATTGAAAAAGAAAACAAGTGCACTTTTTTATTTTTACAAATTGTACTTTAAATCATTTACATGTTAAGCTATTTGTTTATCTCATACAATATATGTTATTTAATATCATTTTATTTGCGGTTCATGCATATATAATTATGCTAACTGTATGATCCTTTATATGAGTCTGTTGATATTTTTATACTAATGTTTAAACATATATATCTTCCGATAGACCGAAAATTAATAAAAGCGTGAGTGATAAAACTGAAAACAACATATTGCATTTTATGTATAGGTTTTTATTTATAGAATTAATATTGTATTTTATTGAAACATAATGTGAACATGTTGGACTTCGATATGTTTTAAAACATGTAATCAATATATTTAGTAGATAGATTAATCATTGATAGATAGTTCCAATCAGTAAGTTCATATATGATACATCTTATTTTAAATTATTTTTGGTTAGAACTATTTAATTTTATGCGGTCAAACCGTTGAACTTATCTATCCATATGTATAATGTATAAATTTTGACTGTCTAAATATTGGTAATCTTTGAATCAGCCACTCGACTCAAGCAACTCAATGGGATCACCCTGCAATGGCGTCTCTCATGAAACGACTTCAGGAATTCAATACAATTCGATTCTCGGCATACCGGACAGGCATGAAACTCCGTCTACTGCAGAAGGAACTCTGTCGTGAGTTAATGTTTGTTATGCAACACCAAACAAGTTCACTTTAAAATAATGACCAATAATATTATTTTTTCGCATACTTTATGAGCTTGTAATCTAGTTTATTAATTAAATGAAAAGTGATTCAATTTAATAAACTATTCAAATGCTGTATTCTAGTTTCATCTTTTTGATACACTCTGAAAGCATTAATTAATTATATGTCGTTCTTTATCTTCCAAATGGTTATTTGTAATAAAATAAAATGCTATTATTAGTTTATTGCTAAATTTAGTGTAAAATTTTTTAATCAGTAAAAGTTATCAACTTATTTAAATAATAGTTTAATTTGAAATATATTATTATCGTTTTTTTAATACTTTAATCATTTATTTTCGGCAAATAGTTTATTTATTTTAATTTAACTTAAACAGTTTCACTTATTGCACGCTATTTGTTCAATATTTCTTGAATGTATTGGAGTTTGAGGTGTTTTCCTAATAATACAAAATGTTTCTTTGAACATTTTAAATGTCATTAATTTTAAAATATCTCCATAATAATTCAAATCAAATTATATATATAAATTTTTTCGGAAGTTAAGTACTTAAATTACAATTGTGCAAGCTAAAATTGTCTATTTCATTGAAGTGGTTACCGGTTTGTTATTAAAATATATATAAAATGTTATCTTATGTTTAACTTTATTGTAGATAATTAACCAATTGACGACAATAAATGACAAATTAAACAGTTTTACTTTTTGAACATACGAATCTTATTGTTTTCTAAGAAAATACAACTAAAAAAACACTATCATATTATTTTAGTTGTAAATTTTATTTGCTTTAACTGTTGGGATTACAGACTGTGGACATTATTATTTTTAGAATGTGATGTAAAGGTCGATTGTAAAGGATATTTGAAAATCAATATTCAAAACATTTTGTACCACGAGATTTAAAATGGAAGTAACACAATTGTTTTAAAAGAAGCAAGTTTAACATAATTATGCAAAACATCCCTAATTTTGTTTACACTTTTATAATACTCATTTGAAAGCAGATTTAGCACATAAATTTAAGGTTGAAAGAAATTTCTTACTTGTCAAAATGGAAATATTTATTTATATTTTATTAAAAACTGCCGTTATACAGTAGTATTAACGTGGTCTACTAAGTACAAAATCCAAACAAGCAAGATAAGGAGAAAGGCCAATGATAGAGTGAAGATAGAATTAACTACAACATTGAATTTAATCATGTTAGTCTCTGAGCTGTTCCCATTGAATAGGTTACATACTAGCTACATAGGCTACATGATGAACCTCAATAAGGTGGCATATAAAATATTATTTGTTATCATGAAAAGAATAACGATTGCAGATGCATAAATCGGCAGATAAAAACAAACAAATGTCGAGTCTCACACCAGAATTATTAACTCAATTGTTATTTTCCGGCTTCATGCATTTTTATATTGTCCGTTCATAGATTCGCTTATTTGCTTTCATGTCTCTGAGGAAGTGGCGTAGGAAGTTTACACAGTTTCATTGAGTACAAAAAATACGTATTTTATTTAACTGGTTCTTCTTTTTATAGTTGTTGTAATTGCTTTGTTGCACAAGATAATTTTATTTATAATATTTAAAATGGTAGTATACGTGTTGCATGTCTCAACTTGCCTTGTCCATACGGCCTCTCCCCCGCCACCCCTCCTGCTCATCAGTGGACCTAATTTCAATGGGAGCAGCATCCTCCGTCTTCCGCCAGCACCAAATCCATACAGCCGACCTGGCCGATCATCTGCTCAACGTGCCTCAGATAGTCGCCTGCCTCTCCACCTTCTACCAGGCACTGCTCGCATCCCGGCCCTCCAACAGCAATCACACGGCGGCGCCGCCGGGCAATTCCTCCACCAAGGTGGGGGGCTGCAGTCCCGCGCCGACACGACACCAGCGGTCCTCCAGCCTTCAGCGGAGTCAGTCGGGTGGGGGGGAGGGCGGGGCTGCCACCGCCGCCGCCAGGAGTCCTCTGCAGCAGAGTAATCTGCCGCTCTGTGTCGATCTTGCGCTCAACTGGCTGCTCAATGTCTACGACAGGTTCGTTCGGTCTTTCTAACTTTGATGCGTTAATAAGTTTCTGTAAATTATGACTTATGGAGGTCATAATTTGTAAGATGTTATATAATAAACTACATCTTTTTATAGTGATGAAAGCATAGGTCATAACAATAATTTACATGAAAGTTTTGTAATAATATATTATTTCGTGTTAATAAAGTAAAAGGATATCGAAGACGTTTAATTTTAGCTTTTCTTTAGTAGGCAATAAAAATCCGATTTAAATCAAAATATTTTGTGTTTTTCCTGAGTGACAGTTAAATCGAAAAGTTTATTAATTATTTTATTATTAATAAAAAATTATTATTATGATGAAGAGTTCTTAAACTGATTTTTTAATAACTCAAAACATAGTTCACACTTTATTTTCATTATCTTTGGAGCTCATTTACTGTACGATGTAAACTTCAATTAATTAAATATATAATCTAAATGATTAATTATTCCTAGAATTAATTTTCTCTAAAGAATGTGTTGAATACAATATAATCAATACAATGTATTTTGTCATTACATGCACTAAATTGAATGAGTGTTTTGTAAATAAGTCCAGAATAACAAATTTTAGCAATAGGATACAATATTTTAGTATTATTATTGTATATTATATTTTTTTCAAAACTGTTTATAATTAATTAATAAATCATTCTAAACCATCCAAACATGTAATATTAATATTCTTGATAATACGTGTGTATATTTGTATTATTTGGCAGAAGATACGTGATCATTAAACTATAATTAAAATTACTAATTAAATTAATTAAAAAATTTCTTATTGTAAAACAAATTCAAGTAAATATTACCAAACATGCATGTATAACATGTAATTTATATCGTTATAAATTGCAACGTTAAAATAGTGTGAATAATTAGATGTATCATCTTATTTTATTGCCACAAATTGTCTACTTTATAAAGTATCATTATTGATCAGTTTTATCCTAGAAATTAATTTTAAAAAACCGTCGTATAAGTCTTCTCCGCTGTTTGTATACTAACTGTACCTCTCTTTATGTCTTTAGCCTACTAGTTTGTGGTTTGGTGACTGGCTGATATGAAGATTCTGTTGACAATTGTTTGACAGACTGTCTATTCACTCAGAGACTACATCTTCAATATGTTACATAGATAGCTATTTACAGTTTGCATTATAATAACTGTATAAACAGATGTTGACATGGTGGATGTGGATTGTATAAATAAATATGGCTATATGTTGCGATCTATCTGCTAGTTAATATAACTTTAAGAATGGAAAAAGTTCAAGCGATAATATTAATTAAATGTAATCGTGTTATCTCACCCTGAATTTTTATACTAATATAATGTTGGTCGAAGTAAAAAACATAAACAGTTATTAATAGTATAACTCTTTTTTTTCAACGACAATGTTTTAGTATGGTAAGCAGTTGTTATAATTTGAAGTATATAATAATATATATATTTAATATATTGCATTATGTAACTATAAACAACATTTTAATTTCTTTCTTTAATCAAAATTGACAGAATTTACTCAACACACAATTTATGTTTATATTAAATATTATGTAAAATGCACCATTTCTATTAGGATGACATAGACTAGTCTGTTAACTCGCCTGTGCAGTGATTGGTTTGTGTGATGTAGTATAGGTTCGAATACCAGCAATGAATATTATACATACATTCCTGGAAAACAGTGTCAGTTAAGTGTTTGGGTGGTTCATTATAGAATATTTTTTCAATATTTCATCCAATTTTTGGGTGGACAGAGAACATGATTCAATCAAAGTATTCAATCTGGCAATAATGTAGAAGAATAGCGTTGGTTGTAATATTTTGATATTTTTTAATTAAAAATAATGTTTAAAAATTTGTTTCAGTGCACGGAATGGACGCATTAGGGTGCTCTCGTTTAAAACAGCAATAGTCCTTCTGTGTGGTTCGCAGCTTGATGAAAAATATAAATGTAAGTTCAAGTTTTACTTATCTGTTATTTAAGGATATTATTTAATCAGTGGAAATATTTTGTAGAAAGTCATGATTTCGCAAAGCATAGTATGTATATATAGTATAACATGGGACCTTTGGTGTCACAGGACCTTATTACATTTAGGTAGAGCTGCAGTATTGATCGAAAATGATTTATATTATAAAGTAAATCAAATACGCCTTTTTTCACATGTTCCTCTGCAAAGTTATACTTTAAACTAAAGTTAAGTTTGAATTGTTTTAAATTAAGTAAAGAAAGCAACATTAAATAATAATAAGAAGAAATATATAATAGGTGATAGTGAGAAGGTATTCGAAAGTGGAAGGTATGGGAGTGGAAGTGTGGGGTTTCTACTTATATTTATTTTAAACTTTATTGTCAAATAAGGTGATAATATTATTTTAATTTTACATAAAATTATGCATAAATTTATGCGACACGTGTAAGTTTTAATTTTTAAAAAAAGTGTTTAAACCTTAACTTTATTTAGATATTCTTTAATATCACCTTTGCAATAATAAGACAATTAATTATAATAGGCCTGTAATAATTATAAACGTAAGCAAGACATATATTTTTTTATTCAATTATTAAGCTGTTCGTTTATTATAATGTTTACTATTATGCTCTTAAATGATTAGAATAAAATCTTGTAAAACTGGTTATATCTTTCTTTTACCTACGAATGGGTTATTTTGTCATAAATAATTAGCTCATAAATGTTATCTTCCAATAATTAATATGTCATCGTTTGCGCTCTCCATCATACATCTTCTGCATTTGCAGAATATATACATAGATTGTTATTTCCTAAAAAAGAAAAATTCTTCAGCACTCAGCTCAAAACAAACACTCTATTTCTAATCCGCAAAACAATAACGCATCTCATAAGACATGCTTCAGACCAAACCGTTAGTAATACCCCCGATTCTAGCATTAATGATATATTTTGTAGTAATGCAGTTATTCCGCCATCACCATCGATTTTCCTTCCTTCTCCCTCATCATCACGTAGTTCTGTTTACGTCGTTTGCTGACGCCCAAGGCCACTTTGATCAGCGAAGATTGAATATCCTTCTTCATGATATCCTCCAAATTCCCGGGCAGTTGGGCGAATCGGCATTCTTTGGCGGCTCCAATGTTGATCCCAGCGTTAAAAGCTGTTTTCAAAAGGTGTGTATTATCATCACTGTGAATACGTTTATTTCAATGCCTTCATAACTAATGTAATTGTGCATTTCGCTCAATTTTTTAAATTATATTTTTATTTTAACTTTCATTTAACCAGTTTGTATGGATGAACTAATTAATTAAGGCTATTTTTACTTATTTATAGAATAAAATTTCTTATTTAAATATCTCTATTAATAAATATAATTTTTAATAATAATTTCGAATGTTTGTTAATTCATATTAATAGTATTTCAAGAGGGTATAGATAATAATTATACGTTAACTTATTAAATTATATGGAAACTGTTTTTTTTCAACTGATTTATAATGCCTGAAATCAATATTATATAATTTTATACATTCAAAAACCTTATTCTCTTCTTTTGAGTAATGTTTCTTATCAAACTTGAAAACACAATGCATTTATTTATACATATTTTTTTCAAAATAAAACGATTTTAATTGAAAAAAAATTATAGATCAAATTTGAGTGAGATAAATTTATTATTTATGTCATGTTGTCAGATCTCATTATTTCCAAATGACCCCTTTAAAAATAAAGCTTTTAGAAAACTGCGATAAACGTGTTTAAATTGTTCGATTAAAATTAGTCACACTAATGGAAACCTTTCAAATATACTCCTAAATCATATTCGACAGTGTATAGCGCAGTTTCGCCCATGAACTCGGAGAACTCATAAATCTTGGAATATAATTTATGGATTTTCACTGAAAACGCTTTATTATGATTAATTTTTTATTTACCATTGTCAAATTAACAAGATGAGGTAATAATTTCATGCATTATTAAATTCGAGCAATAAATAAGAAGTCACCTATTAAATAATAAATGTTGGTGCAGTATGCTTTATGTTGCAATATATTGCATATACAATGCAGTATGTTTGTCCTACATTATATAATAAAATCAACATTTCCGTTGAGAATCGTATTATCTTCAACAAAAGCGTTGCATTTATGTAAATATGTTTCTTCTACTCGCCGCCAACCATAGGGTGACACCGAGCTGACGATAGTTCGTCTGGCGGAGTTCCTGTCCTGGGTGCGGCTGGAGCCCCAGTCTCTGGTCTGGCTCCCGGTTCTGCACAGACTGAGCTCCGGGTAGAGTGCCCTGCACCCCTCGCGATGCGATGTCTGCCGGGTGAACCCTATCCGCGGACTCAGGTGGGGCTGCCGCCATTGTGCTCTTGTATATTGGGCACATTTTTGCCTGAAAACATGCATGTATTACACATTTGACAAATCACAAATCTGTATACTACCATACTAGCTCTCGACTAGCACGGCTGCTATAGCCAAGAAGGGGAGAGAGTCTGCGGGGAGACTCGGCCATTTATTTCCCATTCTCACTGCTTCGTGTATGGACGAACGGTCTCGGCACTTGTATAACATGAAATAGTTAATTGTGGTTGTCTACTGTACGAAAATAGTAAAATAAAAGTAATTTATTAATTCGATAAACATCTCGGAGTTCACAGGATTACTTTTTAATCATGTTGTGTTCTGTTATACTTTTCTATCCATATCCACAACGACCAATTGAAAATACTAAATAGGCTATTCGAAAAAACTATGTAAGATTAGGTTTATTTATTTTAAAAGAATAAAATGCAAAAAACTATTTTTAATTTAATTTTTTTACATATTTTTGACTGCTTTATGAACATTTATTTAATTACATTAGCAAAAAAAAGTATTTACATAATATTGTGAAGTTATCAAAGTAATTATTATGATATATTTTGCAATGCAAATATTTTTAGAAAAGGTTAAACATATTATAGTAAATTATCACATATTATTCCATTCCTTTGTTATCCCCATAAAACAAATAAAAGATAGAAATATAGACTGTCAAATAAAAAACAAAATTTTATAAAAATATCATTATGGTTAAAAGAAAAAACAACAACATTAGGACCAAACTCCAGAAATGTTAAACAAAAGCCATATATGTTATCATCAAACTACAAATGTATATATATATTTTTAATATTTACAATCCACACATAGCTCTTGTACTTTAAGTAAAGCAGGCCTGGAGTGATAGCATGGCAAGTGAAACTTGTACGCTCTGTCAAATCCGAAAAGCAGAACAATAACTGACGACCAACTAGATCAAAAACGTGTACCTACAGATTACATGAAACAAACATTAGAAAAGATGACTAAACAATGGTGCGTGTGGGACTTTGATACCCTCAGCAGGTTCAATAAATATGGTTCAATAAATACACTTCCTGTGAAAAATTAATACCATACAATAGAAATTTAATGTTTTACTATTTTAATACACCTGTACGTTTCGACTATAAATCTTTCTCTATGATTTTGCCGCAAGCCTTTCTATTTAATCACTTCTATAGATTTGTTAGAACTTAATATTTTTGAGATAATATTTTAATATTAAATGCTTTTTTACTTTTTGACTAGACTATACAGGAAATTTGATCACTATATATCATTTATGAACGAACTATAAACTAGTTTATAGTCTTTCAAAATGTCATATTCGTTTCTCGTAAGCCTATAATACACAATAAAACAATCAAGGTTTATATTTCTTGATTACATTTATTATTCCGGCATATTCTATTGATGTAAAATTTATTGCAAAATTTTATTGATCAATATTTAGATTAAACATTTTTAATGGTAAATCGATATCTCTTGTACTATTCACCGATTTTTCTTAAAACAATGATTGATTGATTTGTTGCAAAATATTGTTTTTATTATTCTCATTTTTCTTTCATTCCGAGACATAATAAAATGTTTTATTTTTTAATTAATAATTTACTTAGTTAATAGCGCTTATGGTGGTGTAATTTTTGTTTAATTTTTATACTTTTAGAAAGTTTATATATAGCTCTATGTAAAATTTCTGCTTTTTTTTCTTCGATAGATTTAATAAATAAGTTATTTTATTTTATCCATATCCAAATAATAGTTCAATTTTAGTTTAATTAAGTTAACATGTTAAACTTATTATAAAGAAATTGTGGTTTTTAATTTTTTAGCTTTTTGTCATAAAATTTCTCTTGTTACAGTTTCTGAACTTAGAATAAAATAATCAGATAAAAATTGACCGAAATAAGTTTTTTATATTTTAAAAAAATCACAGTATATATTGTAGACTTCTCTGAAAAAAACTGAAAGATATGCAATATTTGTATATTATATTCAAATATATATTTTACACTATCAAGGTATCGATGCCTACGCTGTTTCAACTTCGATCTCTGTCAAAATTGCTTCTTTTCCGGTAAAACTGCAAAGAATCACAAACTGACTCATCCAATGCAAGAGTATTGCAGCCATGTAAGCTTGACATAATTGTATCTAGTCAATAGTGTTACGTTACAGCTATCTTTTTTATTTTATATAATTGATTCGCTAAAACAAAGATATCATGTTAGCTGTTCTTTCTTTTGAAATTTGAAACATACAGATTACATAATTCATAAATTCGTTTGCATTTATGTTAATTAAGTTTACATGCACATTCATTCACTTTCAATTACACATGCGTACCCCACAAACACGTTCATATGAATATACGCAAGTTGTCTATTATGTACATTATAAGCATCACCTCAAATAAAAATCATAAATTAATAAAGATATAACTGGTACGTAATCAACCAAACTATTTTTATTACACCGTCAATGTTATAGCAATATGGATTGAACTATCAGAAATAGTAACATCCATGACAAATGTCTGAGTGTCTATGCATTATAATAAAAAAATGGTATCATAAGATTTAATTATCATCAGTTAAAATTCATGAGTTTTAAAAGATTACTATCATATTATTGGTTGAAATTATCAAGTTAAAATTCCAACATAATCAGTGAGATTAATTTGATTTATTTTGCTTGGAAACAAATGACAATCATAATTGCAATAACAATATTTATTCTCCTATCAAACATTACTCACAATAAAATCTATACTTTTCATTAATTCCCAATATCTTGTTACTAAGGTATCTCTGAAAAATTCTCATCAAAGGATGCGTGACAGAACGCCTCCTTTAATGATAAATAATCAAATATGATTCCACTAACTGTGAGATAGTTAGTCTAATACAGCTTGACAGAAAAATTGATCTGATAAAATGGTATGAAGGATGATAACTGCTTTTAAATAAACGAAAATAGTGGGATCAATGTTAACATATATATATCATATAAAATTCTTCTTAGCAACATATATTTATATTTTTAGATTATGGTATGTTTTAACAAGATTATTTTTTAAAATAATATTATTGACTTAAATTTATAATCCTTCGAGGTGCTTTAATTTTACATTTTTAATGTTGTACGCAGAAATATGCATTTTATTTATATACTTGACCTTCACATTGGTGACAGACGACTTCCGGCGAAAATCTCAGGGATTTGTCGCGCATCTTTCGAAACCGTCTAAAATCGAAGGGACACTTTAAGAAACCTACCAAGCTTGGATATCTGCCAGTGACCAGTTCAACTGAAGCAATAATATCTGAAAGGTAAGCGCACATAAGTTGTCTAGATAAATAGTTCAAATTATTAACGCTTTCTCTTAATAAATACGTATATATTATTTTATGCTTAAAATTATTGTATTAAATTAGATTATTAATTTCTTCTCAAATACCTTCATTAATACAGTAACTGAACCAAATAAATTTGAAATTATGAAACAGGTATAAAAATTTTACTGAATCACTTTTTCAAATCTATTCTAAATGTATACCAATATATATACTAAATGTACAATTTTAATATATTTTGCGGAGGACACACAGCTGTTGAGCACGAGCACACCTATTTTAATCAAACACACTGAAAGTTTGATAACTTTTTTTACAATATATACACTTTACTCAATATCTGACACCACTTGAGAAAATAAATGCAATTTTACCCCTAAAATCCTTGTGATGTGTGTTGGCAAACACGTAACCCTGCCAGTCGGCCCTATGTAAACATTTTGTGTCGCGATAGATATTAAACTGAAGTACAATTTCCGGTCTAACACTAACCCCCCCACATCTCGACATCCACAGCAGCAGCAGACCGCCGGTGGCAGAGAGCTCCCCAGCCCAATCGAATCCGCTCAATAGGGAGATGCACACCCGACTGGAGTTGTACGCCAACCGCCTGGCTGAACTGGAGCAGAAGCAGCTCAAGGAGACCGTGTTCATCCCGCCTTACACGTGAGTTTTATCCCTGCTTCCTGCTCACTTGTTTTCTTGTCGGTCAGCGGGCTTTGCTGTCGGCCAGAGGAGGGAGCTGTGCACTGTTGCCTCTACCGCATGTCGAGCTGTATATCGACTGTTGAGGGATCAATCAATGTATTTTTTATTTCACCCTGGGGGGAAGAGTCAAGACAAATTAAAATGGAATAGTTTAATTTTATTTCCACATTTATGTTGACAGTTGCCTGTTAACTGTGTTGGTGAAAATTTGAGAATTGTATATTTGTGAAGGCATGATTTAGTTTTTATAGTGTATGTATCTAAATTTCTTCGAATATAGAAGTTAAATGAAACTTTGTGGAGACGACTAATTTTGAAAATATTTTTGATAATATTTTTTTATAAACTTTTAAAAAAACGCGTCTGTTTTTCAAGCGATTCTCCAGGCCAACCGATGAGTAGAATATTAATCAAACAATAAACTGTATATGTAGCTATGTTTACGAAACACTTGATTTAAATTTTTATTTAAATATGTGTTCTCCATATTGAACCTAGAACTACCAAGATGTAGGCCAAATTGGCCTCTACTTTTTGAAAGTATTTCTGTATGAAAAGTAACTTACCGATCAGTCTAAAATTTGCGAAATCTGCCTGAAATTCAATAAGTTTATTATTAGTTTATTATTAGTTTATTTAATTATTATTTATAGTTAATTTAGTTTATAAAATATTATTATAATAAATATTATTAGTTTTTATTAAATTATGAAACATGTGAAAAATAGCATTCTTACATGTTTAAGAATATTTTTGCAAACAACGCATAAGTTTTACATAAATTTACTATATTAACTCAATATACAAAAATATAAAAATTAAAAATCAAAATATTATCAAAAAATGTATTTAATCATTTCTGCGAAATAAATCCCTGCAATTGTTAAGAAACAATGTTTTGTTCGAAAAATCAAATTGATGTGAGTATATATGTCGGTAACATTTTATAAAATATTTTAGATTATCATAATATTTTCTTATTATATGTATATGGTATATCCCACCATTCAGTCTCAGAAATATGAAAGAGACAGTGAAGAAGTTTTCAATAAATGGAACAACTGGAGATGTGTTAAAGTGTATATTTTATACTTTCTACGATTTATACTACTTTATTCTGTAATTAAAAAGTAGTGTGTATAACTTCAGTGCATCGTCACATCGAGACAAATTTAACTACGTTTATTTTAACAAAATCAGTAACTTATTAAAGATAATGTCACAGAGATACGCTGTGGTAGTTCTCGGGATATAAACGCATGTTTAACTTTTCTTAATAATTATGAAACATGTTGAAATGATTATATCGATTTAAATTTTTTGTTTAATTCATTTAATTCAATTTAATTTTATAAGTACAACCAAAATATAGAATATTAATTTTTGATAAGACAATTTTTTATATATTATTTCAAACTTAATATCCAAATATTATGCTGTCGATACATCGAGGTCACTGACGTATTTTTAACCTGAAATTAGTTTAACTAACTATATTCTTCCTCGCCTCTCTTCGTCTCTTCGTGTTTACGAAAATGCCTCTTCAACGTCAGACCGTTAGAAGTTTGTGTGCATTTTTAATTTTTTATTTATTGATACAGATTTTTTTCTATATTTTGCCACATTTTTATTCAAAAATTCAACGAAAATGAAAGGTTTATCTATGTTTATTAAATTAATTAAAACGGCAGACGCAATTAGTAAGAAAATTCAGAAAACCTTAAACCTTAAATATTCAATCTCTCTTGCTTTGCACGGGCAATTATGAATTCTAGTGAACTTTTTTGAAGATCGCGTTTATCCGACCTAGTCAAGCGATTTATTGAAGCTATAAGTTTCCATGAGAATCTATCGGCATTTTTAAGGCTCTAGTTTGTCTATTCTTCATCCCTTAATTAATAATGTGTAAGAAAAATAAATATATATTTTCCGAAACTGAATAAGCAAAATAACATTTCTTCTACAAATATCAAGTTATTAATTACATAAACAAATCATTTTTTGTAAAAAATAAACGGTTTTGTTAGTGGCTTTTTGTTTCTTGTTTAGTATTAGTCGGCTTCTTTTTATTATAATATACTTGTAATTCACCTGATATTATTTATAGTGTGCTTTTATATTTGTTTTTAAAAGCAGTCATAAAGTATAGTTACTTATAAATAAACCTATATAATGTTCTGAAACAAATATATTAATAATGTATTAGTGCTAAATTTCTACTTATTTTAAAGTGCCAAAATATTGATTAATTTCGATATGTTTGTGTAATGATAGTATATATAGTGTTTAAATTATAGAATTTCATATTAAAAATAAGTTTTTAATTCAATACAATATAAATGTCCTAGTTCAATCAAATTTACCAAAGAATTTATTTTAATAAAATAATTTACAAAAAATTGCATGAAATCATGTAGAAATTTTGAATGTTCAAGAAATATAATGTAATGTATTTATTTGTTACAGCGAAGACGAGCACCAATTAATTGCTCATTTTTGCCGAACTCTTAGAACCAGTTCAACAGGACCTACAGATAAAAATGTAAGTATTACTTTCGTTTTGACATATTGGCTTACTTTTATCAACTTTTATGAACTTTCATTATTAAATTGTTTCCGACGCTAAATATTAGCTTGTAATTATCGCCTATATTTATATAAATAATTATGTTTAAAGTGTTGTCTGATTGTCATAATGGAAATCATAGACTGCTTGTGGGTGGAAATCTTTTAAATTCTTCGTAGCTAGTTCAAATAGAAAATTATTTATCGGTGTAATTGTTTTCAACTAAGCAAACAGATTAAATGCAGATTGGAAATAATTGTGAATTGAAATGCATATTTGTATTCCGTAACATTTAGGTATTCAAATATCACAATTCAATACATTTTAATTTATATACAGTATGTTTTCATTAGGATTATATTATATAATATGTTATATTTTAAAATAGTTTATATAATTTATAATATAAAAATATGTTATGGGCTACCGCAATTTTCATGAAAATTTAACAAAATAATAATCAATAAAACCGTTTATTTAGACTTAACAGCAAAATTGTAGTCTCTATAAATAATGAATAATAACACATTAACTATAAACTATGCTGTAGATGTAAACATATAATAAAACCAATTGTTATTTTTATTACAAAACCATAACAAATATAAAAATAATTCGTTAAAGTTTTTAGAGAAAACCTTAAAAAATCTATTTTGGTGAGCCTAGCTACTTATATATTGGATATCCAAGCTTAGAAATTAAAATTCTAAAATATAAATAAGTGGTTACTGCTACCGATTACTCAAAAATTAATATTATAAAATGCATACGGTTTTTGCTTTTTAAATGTTTTAGATCATTATTGTTTACGTACAGTAATATAAGTAGAAATTGTAATATTAGCTAAAGTTAGGATTCTACAGAAAACGTTAAATCTAAATGAAAAATAAAATCTTTTGTATATCTTTATGTAGTTTTCAATATAATTTTAAAAAGTTATGGAAAGATTTGATAATTATATAATATACTTCTTATTGTTTATGTATACTATTTAAAAATATTGATAAATACCTTTGGAAATCTTTATTATTAAACATTATGTTCCAGATACATGCTAGGAGAATAAAACAGTTTGTTAAATTGTTTACCAATAGCCGACAGTAAAACTTATTTAACAAAAATTCGCGCAAGGGCGCATCAATTATTATTGATTAACTGTATGCTTGTTAACAATATACTTTATACAGAATCTTAATAGCCTCAATATATGGGCAAAAAACATCTTCATTTAAATAAAGACATTAAAATGGATAGAGCAATATTATGCATATCTACGCAAAAGTCAAAAAGTTATATGGCAAAAAAATACAAACTGTGCTCTATGTACACTTCATTTAATGGATTCACCTACTTTCTAAATATGGTGATCATGGTATCTGATGTAATGCGTTCACACAAATTACGTTGGAACGTAGTTTAAATATCGCCTCTTGGAACACTATGAAGTTCATGTGCTCCCAGAGGTAAAATTCCAAAGGAGTGAAGCAGTCAATGTAGCCAAACAGTGTCCTTTTACCGCAGAAATTAATTATTTAATGCTATCTGGGGAGATTTGTTTAGGTATCTTGTAAAATAAAGCTTTCAATAGGATGTCAGATATCCTTCCAGGAATTTCCATTCTGCAATAGCAACTATATCGCTCTTCCTCGTCCTCCGTGTTTATCGTTTTACATTTTGTACTGCATACAGTGTGTGTATAGGAATATTTATTCCATATATGTTGTCAATTGTAATTATATTTTATCTCAACTTTTAAATTTAATTCTATTTTAATATGAATAAAATGTTATATTATAAATGTTATTGATTAACTTTAAGTTAAGAACATCACCATCTTTTGTTTATCTTTCTGTTAGATATCCATGCGATTTTATAGTTTTTGCACGAATTACATTGTATGTAGAATAGAATATGTTTTATTATTTCCTTCACTCGTTACAAACATCAAGTTTTCTTTAACTATAATGAGAAATAGTAAACAACGTCAATGTTATAGAACACCGTAAAGTTATTTTTATTCAGTTGCTTATTTGGGGAGGTTGTCTAGAGACCACCCCGCCCCCCCCCCCCCCTCCCCTAAATCGTAAAGACTATTCAGAGCATTGATGAGCCCTATTTGGATACTTCGGAGATACGACTCAAAAGAAACCTGAAACATGAGTCTGCATTAAGTTAGGATAAATGCCTGCAAAGGTTAAACATGTGCATAACGTGTCTCATAATAAAAGCCTATATATAGATACTAAGAATAGGTGCCTACGGAAGTTCAAAGGAGACGCCTACTCCTGTTCAGAAAAAACAAGTAGCCTACAGAGATTCGAAATAGAAGCCTTATAAATAATATTGTTTTTTCAAAAGAAAGTAGGAATTGAAGTTTGCCAATTTTGAAATTTGCCCCCCCCCCCAACCACCTCCCCCCCCACTTGCAGCAAGTTCTCCAGAGCCCCCTGCAATTGGTGGAGTCAGTATCCCCAGTGCCCCCGCAACATCAGCTGCCCCCCTCCTTCTCTCCGTGGCGACCCTCCACAATGACGACGGCAGCCTCACTCCTTGCAACGGCGGTAGACTCGCAGCCGACTGGCCCAGTTCCTGTACTGCTACCGCCTCACATTGATCACGTGATCCGCCAGCTGGAGACGGAGAACCGGCGGCTACAGTCGGAGTATGAGCAGCTCCAGGTGCGCTCGGGTGCAGGCCTTATGACGTTGCCACCTCAACACGCCTACTCTACTCTGCAGCACGGGGCTCATCTGCATCCCATCATCAGAGACGAGGCCCTGCTCAGGTTTGCCTGCACTTCATATTACTATTTCTCAGATGAATATTGTTTAGGTGTAATTTTGCCTATGTAGGCCTATTTTATTCATCGGTCAATTTTTCATTAGTTTCACATTTTCCTCAATTGTCTTATGTTATCATTTATCGTTCTTCTGTTGTTTTTTTACTGTTTTGGAACACGTTAGGTTGTTCCTTTGTTTAAGTTGATTACAAAAATTTTTTGACTTTGTTGTCTATATTTGTTTACTCGGTTTAAATTTTAAAACTTAATTGTGGTTTTTATGGGGAATTGAAAATTCTATTTTAAATTTGTACTGTTCTTACACATATTTATCCGATTTTTATTAAATCTTTAGAGCGTTTAGTAATTTTTAGTAATGTATACAAGTTCACATTTGTTTTAAATATTCATCATTATAAATATATATATCCAAAATATGAGAATGATAGAATTTTTAACAAGATAAAAACAATTTTTAAATAAATACTTTATACACAACCCATATTTTAGGTTATTATTGATAGATAGACAATTGGTTTATATACGAAAATTGTTATCTAAATTTAGTTAATAACTTAATTTTGACAATTATATTTGGATCTAATGATATCTGAATGAAAACATGTTTTTCACAATGAGCCTGTTTAATAGAATTTTGTTAACATTTGATGTACTTACTAAACGAAAGATGACAAGTTTGATGCCATCAACATTTACTTGATTTAGATCAATTCTATGCTTATGTGCTCAAATCTAAAAAACATGTTTTTGCCTTAATTTAATGTTATTTAAATTACTGGATGAAGATCTAAAATCAATTAAGATCAATTAGTTAATATATACAAAATTTCATCAAAAATATTTGTGTGCCAAGAAAGGCTTATTTTTAATAAATGTACGTTTGATCTGAACTAATCACATCAACATATACTGTACATATCAAAATTTAATCGAATAATCGATTTTCAATATTTTATATGAACTACTTACTTACTTTTTATCAAGCATTGTTAAGGTAGACCATCGTTCAATAAAAATCTAATACGAAAATGTAAACTATATGAATAACCATGAATAATTTAAGACAGCTAATAAATATTTCACAAAGATTGGTTATATCTTTTAGAAAATGTTCTCATTTTAAAATGATGTGCTCTAATAAAAGCCCTCCCTCCGTAATAGTTCTAGAACTAATTATTATCAGCTATCCAATAATTTATGGGGTCACGATACAGAAGTATATACAGACAGGTAGCTAGATTAATACATTATAGGTTTAGTTAAAAAACAACATGATCACATTGTAAACATTTTAGATATGTGGCAATGTTTTAAGAAACAAGTATGAATTTTTATTTCATTTATATATTGTTGATTGAATTAGATGTAATCCCTTTTTTTATGTTAGACACTGTGGACACTATCACGATATTAATACAAGATATACTAAGCAAAATAGCTGTCATCGATTAAGGGACATATCTAACTGATATATAAACTTCTTTTAAATAATTTTTTTATTTTATTAGAAAAATATATTTTCGATAAAATTATAGAGTGACCAAAATTAAATTTTGTTGTTTGCTTCCCATAAAAATCTATGGATATGGAGAATTATTATCTCAGGCATGTTTAGGTGGTAATAATAATTAGGCAACTGTTTGTAGAAGTACAACTGTTTAAATAAAAACTGAATATTTTTTTTCTTTGAAGAAAGAAAACGTTTCGATTACAACTCATTTTCAATAGAATAAATTAAATAGTCTACAATAATTGAATTGCCCCAAAATAAATTGCCAGTTACTACATTTTACGAAATTGAACAATAATTTAACACAAGTAATAGTGAATAGCTATTTTATCCGATTAGTGAATATAGTTCCGCATTTATTTTTCATATTAACATTACTATTGAATTTCACAAAACCAACAAATGTGGGCTACAGCAAACAATTCATGACATCAAAAAAACAAAACTTTCAATGCTACAATATCTTGACTTAATTCCCTATTTATCGCCGTACATTGTACATTTTGACTGATTCGATCAATTACCTTTACATAAATCTGCTCTAATTTTCCGGATTGTTGTGTGTACTGATATATAAGCAGCTGTGGTCATGATCTCCGTTGACAGAGGCTGTCCAGTGCCGGTGGGAGTGGTGGACGCCAGACAGACGGCCCCGGCAGTGGACCAGTTGGTGTCGGAGGCGCGACTGTTGCGGCAACACAAGGGTCAACTGGAACATCGGATGGAGATTCTTGAGGGCCATAATCATCAGCTGGCCGACCAGCTGCACCGCCTGCGGGGACTCATCACCTCCGCCGGCCACTTCAAGGTTTACGATCAACAGGTCAGTCCCACTGCTATGTGGGGTGGTCACGACTGTTCCTTAATGTATTGCTTTCTGGAATATGTATCACATGTATTGAGCATATACTGATAGCCAAAATCAAATTCAAAAGAAAAAGTCCAATTATGTATAAAGATTGTAAATAAAATAAAAATATATATCAGATTGTAGAAAAATGTTGCTCAATTGAAACATTTAATTAAGTAGCCTAAACATCAATGAATTATGAATTTTGAACGTTGTTTGTTATTAGTGCAACAAACCTGGAACATATTAACTTTATCACGATTTATACATGGGGCCGATTAAGAATGTTAACTCCACAAAATATGGTAATGTTATGAGTAACAGTATAGTAAGTGTAGTAAAAAGATAGTTGGCAAATCGAGTTACCTACACCCTCTCACCATGTATATTCTCAACATTATAGAAATAGGGGATTGGGAGAGAGAGGAAGGGAATATTTTTAAGGAGTGTCTAATATATGAATTGCTCTAAATTATTATTTAAATGCTTGTTTAAGTCAAGAACTAATAAAAAAAACTCTTTTCGAACCTGATACAGGGAAAATATTGTGAAATTATTGTGTTATTTGTTTAATAATTAAATACATCGCTACACATCATTGCATGATGATAAATGCATCCTTGCACCTTTAATGAATAGCGATATCGCGATACTAGTCGGCTCAGATCGGCTATCATAACAAGTATTTGAATCAGTCAAAGAATACCATTATTAGGATAATAATAATTATGACCATAACATAATAATTATAAATTATATTATTAATTATTATATTTTATTTTTAAATAAAATTATTATGAGTCACTGGAAGGCGGTCCGCATCTCTAACAGCTCTTCCAGTCTGCAAATTATTGGTTTAGCTGATGCCGGACCTTTCTAACTATCGGATAACAGACCGCTAGCCTGTCACATGACCTCCTATAATTGGCTTAAAATGACTCAAAACCTAAAAGTAGATAATGACATCATCAGTATACTGAATTGTCACTGATTCGCATTTGATGTGATGCGAATGCCGGCATTATGAGTATATCTCGCCATTTACCCACATTGCTCGGATCTCGCATCCAGCCACAGCTTCTCACAGCTTGGTAGTACTTAATATGACATAAAAATGGTCTACCTGTGAATTTTGATATAGCTCTTCTTCACGTCTTGGTTGGTAGTACATTAATATGACTTTTTTAATATGAGAGAAGTTCAATGACTGTTTAACCCGGCTTCACAATTACATCGTCAAGAAAGGCGAGCTGTATACTATATCGGATTGTTATGATTCCTTATCAGGACGATTTAAACAAGGCCAAACGTATTTCCGATTTATTCAAGTTTGCTGAGTTCGATTTTACCTTTTAGAAATTGATTAGAGGTATGCTATCGGAAGTAATTTATATATTAATCGATTTTGCTAATACAATGTAGTGCAGCCCCGATCAGGTTGATTTCAACGGGAATTATAACAACATTGAGTATGGGGAGTAGGACTATTGAAAATTGATTAGGGATTTAAACGCATATGTTTACTATAGAATACTTATAGAAGTATACGATGTATATGTGTGATAAACATATAGGCTACTACTATAAGTGCTATACTTAAGAATTGAAAAGGGTACCTACAATTTTACAAAACATTCGAAGTTCAACAAATCGTCCAGTATTTTTTCTTTATTACCAGTGTTTTCCATAACACACTGTACAAAACGTTACTGCCCATAACACACGTATATTACATATTGTTCCGAAATTGAAGTTTAATTTCAATAGCACTAATGTGTAAATACCCATATGGCCTAATCCATTTGAGTTTATTACTGTATAATTTCTAAAGTTAAATCCCTTAAAATCCTAAAATTCTAATTTTTAAACCCGTAATATCCCAAAGTTTAGCTCAATAAAATCCTAAATTATAACCCCCTGGCATAAAGTCATAAATGTCAAGGTTTTTTATCCATCGAATTCTAATCTTTCACATATTCGTATCGTGACAAATGCTATCAGTGAAAAATGATGATGTCATAAGAGGTTACGTAACGCGCTCGCGGTCTACACTATAGTCACAGATCTGAAATGAACACGACTAAAATATTTTCAAATAAAAAATTATTAATTGTTAGTCAATAACAGTTATTAATTAGACATTAAGATATAAACAATAACTTCAGATACACGTTAAATCCGGTTGATAATCACAAATTTATTTGAAATACAGATAGTAACTATATCGTGCAACGAAAAATCTTCATTTGCTTCTCAACCTTTCTTTCGTGCCAGAATTCTCTATCTGACGCAGAACTCTACAACATGCAGCAATGCACTGTTCACCGACATCCGCACCAGCACCAACAGATGCAAGCGGCCTGTCAGATGGGGGCCCTGCCGGGATCCTATCTAGTCGCCGCTGGGTCCGGGGACCATCTCATGCAACGCCGACCCACTGGTGAGTGGTTCTGAGTGTGTTTCCTAAGCATATATATAAGGAAAGTTTGTTTAATAAAAAAAATGATCGGCAGAATTTTTGAAAACGGTTTTATACGTATTGACCAAAACATTATTAATTTGAATAGACAAAATAAATTATGTATTTAACGTCGAAATCTATTTAATAAACACTCAAAGACAGATCAAGGGCCCTGATTCTGAAGCAGTGAGTAGTTTATGAGGCGCGCCCACCTCACCATTGACTCGTACAATAAGCCACGGTCACTCACGTTTTTCATGCCAAACGAACCCATTAAGGGTCGCTAACTCTCGACTGGCACAGCTACTAGCCAGGAACGGGAGAGTCCAAGGGTAGGCTCGAACCTGTTCAGAGACAACACCCTTGGCTAGGGTTAGGGTTTTGTATGTCAATTTAAAAGGAATGTATGTCAAGCCAAAAGGAATACTATACTAAATATTATAAAAAATACTATACTATTTTACTTTTGAATTAAGCTATATAAAGTATACATAATTTATACGGTTTTATTTCAATATCTTCTCAATGATAAAAATAACATATAAACCCTACCTGCAAAATTTAAAATTGTTTTGAGTGAGAATGTATTTGTTTAAATATTTTTTCCAATAATTTGGTTTAATATTTCTAATTGTTATATTGTTAGACACATTCTGCTAAAAAACCGAAAATGTCATTATTATTTTTTCCGAATATTTCAAACAGCATTACGTGGTAAAAAATGACAGGTGTAGCATTAACAGTATTAATTGTTGTTAAATAATAAATAATATCAGTATATATATAAGCATATTCAATTCTATCTAAATTTAATAATAAGGGAGAAGTAAAAATATAATGTAAATGTGTAACGTGAAGACGTAAGTAAGCACTGATTAAGGAGACCAAAACTATACAAATTTTAGATACGTCCGATAAGAATTAAATGGAATCTCCAAGTTGTATAGTATTGATCGTTATTTGAATCTGAATCAGAATAAAATACTTATATTTATTCTTATTATTTACCTTACAAAAATCTCACTATGACAACGGACCTGGTCAGAAAAAAAAGATATTTCTATTAGACGCAGATCTTTTATAAATTGAAGAATATCGAGATTTTTCCAAGAAATCTGACAAATAACAAGGATATTTATTAGAAATACAAAAAACTGCAAATCTTCTCTCAGCTTGTTAAATTTCAATTGATCGCCAACGGGGATCTTTTTCTCTCGTCCACATCCCCTACAGAGCCCGTGAATGCGGGTGGACAGACAGCATCCGCGGTACTCTGCCACATGTACTCGATGAAGAGACCGCAGACCGCCTCTGATACCGACGCCAGTCTCAGTGATACTGACCTGGATGACTCCACTAGACAGCTGGCTGACTCCTGTCCAGCCCTTCCTTATGATAACGCAGCACAATTAGGTACGTATCTAACAGACCCTATTCTCATAACTAGCTCTTTGTATTTCGGTTACTGTTGGTTGAACTTATTTTGAAATAATTATTACTCTATACTGCATTTGTATTTATTAATTATTAGTATTATTAAAATTTATTATGTCAAATAATCGAATAAGTAATTAGTTTGTTTTCGAAATGAAAGTATTTTTTAGTTAAAAACATATTTGCATTAATTCTTTGTTTAGATTAGTAGCGTCTATGGCTTGGTAAACTTTAAGGTCCTCAATGTATACTACATCAGAGTCATTTAAAAAAATCAATTTATAAAGTAAGATTTAAGCCTAAGCTTTAGGCCTACTGCAGTTTATTTAAAATTTAAAAGAGATAAAATTTAAATTATTTAATCGTTTCGTCGTCGCTTTATCAAGTGAAAATTTAGACAAGTCTGTTGAGCAATTAATCAGGGCCGTACCGTGGTTTCATTTTGGGTAGGTGCGAATATACTATAAGTGGACCTTTTTAACATATTTTTTTA